>CM032455.1:34432959-34465459 GCA_019049505.1 Pachyrhynchus sulphureomaculatus
GGCATCAATTTTTTTTGTACCCTGTGAAAAGTTGTTTGTCCCACGTTGAGCGCAATTTTCTTGCAGCCCCGCTTTAATTTCTGAGAAGGTATTAAGTGAATAATGATTTTAAAAGAACTAAAGAAATTAAACAAACACTAGCTCAGTTTTCCTTGGGTAGAGAAATATGGGTAAGAGATAATTGTTATACGTCTTTTTGGAATTATTTTTTTTTATGGTTAAAAACTTTATTTGTACTATTTTTTTTTTGGGCACCATTCATTTTAAAATAGGAAGGATCTAACTTCAGCTAACAAATGAAAAAACACTGAAGTGTTATACAGTTATTACGAAAAGAATTAGTCTAGTACAACCCTTCTTGTCCTGAAAAGAAAGATAGGTGTACAGTGAAAACACTAGCTTTAATCAACAAAAAGAAAATTTATTCATGATTTTAAAATAAAAGTTCCAACCCTTGCAGTTTTAAGAATTACAAAAATTCTAGCCTAAACAGTAGTTATTAAAATTAGAGTTCCTAAATCAGACATTTTACTTCTAAAACTTTACTACACCCGAAATCGAAGAGTCGTGATATTCACTTCACGATTTATCAGTTCAAATTGCTGTTATAACACTTATTTGCGGGAAATAGATCTACTGATGTATGTTCTGGTGACTTTACGGTTTTCCTACGGGCTTCTTGGCCTTAAATTGAACACAAAACCGCTTTCACACATTCCATCACTTATGAGAAGAGCCTACTTTGGCTACTCCATGTAGAAAAAACACACTAAGCCCACTACGGCTTTACGTTAAAAACTCGTACTTAATTTGGCTCTCGTAAATATTGCCAGAAGTCTCTACTGCGGCTTGATGGGCAAAGCCTGGCTGCGGCTTGATGAGAATAAGCCTTCTCGGCGGCTTGATGGTACTAAGCCTTCTCGGCGGCTCGATGGAAATAAGCCTCTACTGCGGCTCGGTGGAAATAAGCCTTCTCGGCGGCTTGATGGTACTAAGCCAAGAACTGCGTTCTCCGACGGACCCTTAAATAAGCCGTGAGAACTCTGTCTCTAAAATGGCCGACTTCCGGGAAACAAACATTTCACCAATCGCGGCGTACTACGAATTCGATAGATTCGGTCGGAAACCCGCACTGCACCTGTACCATGAGCGGCTAGACGTTCCAGTGTAATACACTGCTCGATACAAAGATGAAAAGAAGTACAATATTAAGCGAAAAATCAGTAACATTACATACTCTTAAAATCTAGGAAAAAATGAATGTTACAATGTGTTAAAATCAATTTGTAAATGATTCAAATAGTTAGTCCGCTTTTGTTACAGTTAAATTGATCACTTCCACATCATCAACTGGCTTAAATACTCAAATACTACCGACGAACAAGGTCGTGAAGCCGAATAATTTTCAATCAGTTGTGGCTTAACACAGCTTATTGACGAACCAACACGGATCCCTGATCGAGACGTAGAGTTCGCCAGTCTTCTTAATCTGTTTTTAACCACCAATTCGGAGATTTACACGGTCAGCGTAAATCCGCCGTTAGGTTCTTCCGACCATAAACTACTTTCGACATCGAGTATTCTACCAATCAGTGACAGAGAGATGCCTAAACCGCGCAAGATTTGGCACTACAAGTCTGCTAAATGGGAAGATCTCATGGAATATTTTCGAACTTTCCCTTGGTTAGACGTTTGTTTTCGATCCCACGACCCATCTGACTGCGTCAGGGAGGTTTCCGATGTTATTTTGGCCGGTATGGAGGCTTACATCTCTTTTTCGAAGAAATGCCCTCCCAACGGCAAGCCTTGGTTTGACCGAAAATGCAAAGAAGCTGTTGTTTCTAAACACCTTGCATATCGACAATGGCATGAAAATCCTAACACCATAAATCGTAATACATTTCTTCGTGCTAGGAACAGATGCAAAGAGGTTATCGACGAAACCAAGGAGGTACACAATCAACGGATTAGAAACAAACTTCTCGCTTGTCCCGAAAATTCCAGGTCCTTTTGGTCGGTCGCTAAAGCAGTTAGTCAAAATTTCACCAAATCCACCATACCACTACTCACACGGCCAGATAATTATATTGCAACGACACCTGTTGAGAAAGCGAACTTGTTGGCTGAACTCTTTGCTTCACATTCTACTGCCGATTTCCAAGGAAAAACACCACCTACTATTCCCATAGTGCAGTCAAGGATGCCCGATGTTGTCTTCAGACAGCGTATCGTAAAGCGTATACTGATGAAGCTAGACACCAAAAAGGCTTCTGGCCCTGACGGAATACCTACCATAGTTCTTAAAAACTGTGCGAGGGAACTAACACCAGTTTTCTGTAGACTTTTCAACCTATCCTACAGAAAGGGAATAATTCCTTCCTGCTGGAAATGTGCTACAGTTCAGCCGATACCTAAAAAAGGCAAGAAGATCTTGCCAAATAACTACCGACCAATCGCACTGCTTTCAATAATATCGAAAGTCATGGAAAAAGCTATCAATCAGCATCTTCTAAAATATCTTGAAGGATTCAACATTATTAGCGATCACCAATATGGCTTTCGTGAAAAGAGATCAACAGGAGATCTTCTGACTTATGTAACACATGTCTGGAACAACGCAATTGAACACTTTGGAGAATCTCGAGCGGTTGCTCTTGACATATCCATGGCATTCGACCGTGTTTGGCACGATGGGCTGTTGGCTAAGCTACGTTCTTATGGTATGTCTGAAAGGTTCTGTTTGTGGCTCTCATGTTTCCTCAAAGAGCCTTCTTTGCGAGTGGCAGTCAACGGATTTCTTTCTAACACCTTCACTATCAACGCCGATGTACCCCAAGGCTCCATACTGTCTCCTTTCTCATTTACATTAACGATCTGCGGGAAAAGACCGAGAATCCAATCTACAGCTTTGCAGATGACAGTACACTTATCTCTTCATTCACTTTCAACGCTCAGACATCGGCTACTCAGACAAATATCCGCAGACAGCAGGAAGTCATTCAACTTAACAAAGACCTTTAAGAAATTCTATCTTGGGGTGACAGTAACCAAGTGGAATTTAATGCTACAAAAAACCCAGGCGGCAGTTTTCTCTAAAAAAAGTTAACGTTGCTAAACCCGACATAGTTAATGTCGGGGCACTCCATCCCATCCCTCTAACATCGTCACTCAATCTGTTGGGCGTTAATTTGGGAGCAAATATGTCCTGGGCATGAACATGTTGCAGGCATAGCAAGGAGAGCTTCTCAAAGGTTGGGAATTTGTTGTTTCGAACCAAAAATGCTTTACACTCCACAACAACTGTTAATTCTTTACAAAGCTAAATTCGACCAACTATGGAATACTGCTCCCATGTTTGGAGCTCCGCTTCCAAACGTACACTGCATTTGTTGGATTTTATTCAGAGAAGAGCTATTCGTCTGATTGGAGACCCGGAACTGACCGACGGCCTTGATTCGCTGGAACATCGAAGAACGGTTGGTGACTTGAGCCTATTCTACAAGTACTTTCATGGAAAGTGTTCGAAGGATGTGTCCCGCTTAATTCCTCCCAGAGCGGTGCATGTTAGAAGTACACGTCGCGCTAATACTTCACATCCGTATGAGGTTCAGCTTGTTACCCCTCGTACAACGCTTTTCAAGCAGTCTTTTATATGGAGAACATCATCCCTTTGGAATGATTTGCCCAGGACTGTGTTTTCCACCGAGTACAATTTACAGCGATTCAAGAACAACGTGAATCGATTTCTCTCCGCACACGTGTCGCTCCTGTTGTGCTTTAGGGGACTTCCCTGTAGCACGTGTGCTAGACTCATAAAAAAAAAAAAAACACTTTTCTGACATGATATCTAGTACAAAAGGTATAAATTTAAAAATAAACCAATTTATCTTACCTAACTTACGGGTAATTAAAGTAATAAGAAATTAAAAGAAAATGTTTAAGTAATGCGAGTTAATTTTTTAAAAAATCAAAAATTTTACTTTTATGATTTACAGATGTAATTCTTTAGCTGCTCTAATTTTCAAAGCGAAAAGTTCATATTTCAAAAGAATTGCTTGATAACCACTTAATAAACATTAATTTTCAAAACCCCTGCCAAGTTAATATTAAAAAACTTTTTATTTAGCCTCTTTAATAATTTTTAAAAGGGTCCTCAAAAGGGTTTCTTTATTCATAAAAATTGATTAGAAAACTTCGAATAATTTAATATCCATTTTTCTTAATATTATATTAAAAGGAATCGGTAAATTAAATTTTTCCATAAAAATAACTTGGCAGTATAGCTTTTATTGATGGTAAATATTGTTATTTTTTTTTGATAAAGGAAATGTTCGTTGGTAGCGGGTAACTTTCAAAAATACCGTGCTGGTATCTCGTCTTCAAAACTGTGGGTGTTTTCGAGCAACCGTTTTTAATAATTGAGAGATAATTACTTAATCATCTGCATACTTAATTTGAGGGTTCAAAAAATATTCTTTTTTTTTTCGAAGTATGTAAACTTGGTTGCAAATGGTCATTAAAATCTACAAAATTAAAACCAAGGCCACGGTTAAAATCGAGAGATGAATTACTAACTTAATCGATGCTTGCAGTTTAACTTCTGGAGAAAAGAAATGCCTTAAGCCTGGCAACACGTAGATCCCTCGATTTTACGAACTTCCAAAAATTCATGAGGTTAATATACCATTCCATCCAATCATCAGTGCAATAGGTTCCACAAGGTACAAAATGAGCAAGTATCTTGCAAATCTCCTAAATATATTCAGAGGAAAAAACTAGTTCATTTATTAAAAAATTCACAACAATTTATTGGGAGGTTGAAAAGTATAAAGTTATTCTAGTCAGTTTTGATGTTCAATTACTAGCAACAACTGTTCGAATTAATGATTCAGTTTCCATAATATCAGATATATGTCGGCCTGATAATCTCAATTTATCTTTGATAGTTTTAATAGGAAACGGAACGGAAGAATACCCAGGTGGGTAGAGTAAACTATTCACAATCCCACACCGGGAAACCGGTCTGCCTCAAATCTGAAAATTATACAGATATAAGCACCTACCACCACATACACTGATGAAGACGTTGAAGCCTTCTATGAGGGAGTAACATCGGCACTAGAAGAAAGAAAGGCCTGTCTAACACTAGAAATAGGGGATTTTAATGCCAAATTGGGACAAACACCAAACAAAGAAGAACTGAGGTTGGGAAAGTATGGCTATGGCACAAGAAAAGAAACTTTCAAATATACCGGGCTGGTATCTCGTCATCAAAACTGTGGGTGTTTTCGAGCAACCGTTTTTAATAATTGAGAGATAATTACCTAATCATCTGCATATTTAATTTGAGGGTTCAAAAAATATTCTTTATTTTTTCGAAGTATGTAAACTTGGTTGCAAATGGTGATTAAAATCTACAAAATTAAAACCAAGCACACGGTTAAAATCGGGAAATGAATTACTAACTTAATCGATGCTTGCAGTTTAACTTCTGGAGAAAAAAAATGTCTCAAGCCTGGCAACAGGTAGACCCCTCGATATTACGAACTTCCAAAAATTCATGAGGTTAATATACTATTCCATCCAATCATCAGTGCAATAGGTTCCACAAGGTACAAAATGACCAAGTATCTTGCAAATCTCCTAAATATATTCAGAGGAAAAACTAGTGCATTTATTAAAAATTCACAACAATTTATTGAGAGGTTGAAAACTATAAAGTTATTCTAGTCAGTTTTGATGTTCAATTACTAGCAACAAATGTTCGAATTAATGATTCATTTTCCATAATATCAGATATATGTCGGCCTGATAATCTCAATTTATCTTTGATAGATTTAATAGGAAACGGAACGGAAGAATACCCCAGGTGGGTAGAGTAAACTATTCACAATCCCACACCAGGAAACCGGTCTGCGTCAAGGATTCTAGGGGAGGTAAACATTCGATAAAACTTAACATCGGAACATATAACATAAGATCAATGAGCGAAGACACAAAAATAAATGAGCTAGAGGAAGAACTGTCCAGGATCCAATGAGATGTAATAGGTATGGCCGAGATCAGACGAAAAGGAGGAATAAGATCCAGTTGACGTCTGGAAATGTATTATACTTTAAGGGTAATCCAGAAGATAACAAAAACGGAGTAGCTTTCATCATCAATAAAAAGATAGCTGAACACTCACAAACTATGAAGGGTTTATCAGACAGAGTAGCACATATCATACTTAAATTAAAGAGAATAAATCTAAAAATTATACAGGTATACGCACCCACCATCATATACACGGATGAAGAGGTTGAAGCCTTCTATGAGGGAGTAACATCGGCACTAGAAGAAAGAAAGGCCCGTCTAACACTAGAAATAGGGGGTTTTAATGCCAAATTGGGACAAACACCAAACAAAGAAGAACTGAGGATGGGAAAGTATGCTATGGCACAAGAAAAGAAAGAGGATTTACTCTGATGAACTACTTGGAAGAGAGAAGACTCTTTGCAATGAACTCCTTTTTCAGCAAGAAACCACAAAGGAAGTGGACGTGGATAAGCCCCGATGGCAACACCAAAAATGAAATCAATCACATACTTTCAACACAGAAATCTATTGTTAAAGACATTAGAATGCTTAACCAATTTTCGACTGGTAGCGATCATAGACTTGTAAGAGCAAACATTCAAATTAACAGCTTATTTGAATCTAGAAAGAAGATAAACCGAACACAAAGATTAGACATAGAAAAGCTTAGGCATAACTCAGCTAAATATAAAGAAAAGATAAAAGACAGTATACAAAACATAAATAATTTGGAGAATAAGAATATTGACGAAATAAACAAAATATTAACTAATACACTACTTAATGATGGAAAAGAAACCGCGAAAGTGACATCAGCGACATCAAAGAACGACAATTATATCTCTCAATACATAAAAGAGCTAATGAATAAGAGAAGAACTCTACTAAAAGAAAGAAAAAGAAGCACAGTAGAATTAACAAAACAATCAGAAAAAATATCAAGGAAAACAAAAGAAGAAAACAAGAAACCAAAATAGAACGAATAATCCAGCAAAACAAAAGTATGAACTGCTTGAAACCACAGCTAGGAAAAAATCCGTTAAATAGTGTAAAAAATAAAGAAAGAGTAAAAACCAATAACATAGAGCAGATAATAAAATAACTCAAGAATATTACATGAACCTATACAGCACAAAACAAGAACCACCACAAGAAATCCTAAACCGACTAAACACTTAAATAAAAAACGTCAACTCCAATCTACAACTCGAAATAAGTAACAATGAGAATAAAAAGGAATTGGTAAATTAAATTTTTCCATAAAAATAATTTGGCAGCATAGCTTTTATTGATGGTAAAATTTGTTATTTTTTTTTATAAAGGAAATATTCGTTGGTAGCTGGTAACTTTCAAATATACCGTGCTGGTATCTCGTCATCAAAACTGTGGGTGTTTTCGAGCAACCATTGTTAATAATTGAGAGATAATTACCTAATCATCTGCATATTTAATTTGAGGGCTCAAAAAATATTCTTTTTTTTTTCGAAGTATGTAAACTTGGTTGCAAATGGTGATTAAAATCTACAAAATTAAAACCAAGCACACGGTTAAAATCGGGAGATGAATTACTAACTTAATCGATGCTTGCAGTTTAACTTCTGGAGAAAAAAAATGTCTCAAGCCTGGCAACACGTAGACCCCTCGATTTTACGAATTTCCTAAAATTCATGAGGCTAATATACCATTCCATCCAATCATCAGTGCAATAGGTTCCACAAGGTACAAAATGAGCAAGTATCTTGCAAATCTCCCAAATATATTCAGAGGAAAAATTAGTTCATTTATTAAAAATTCACAACGATTTATTGGGAGGTTGAAAACTATAAAGTTATTCTAGTCGGTTTTGACGTTCAATTACTATCAGCAAGTGTTTTGAATTAATGATTCAGTTTCCATAATATCAGATATATGTCGGCCTGATAATCTCAATTTATCTTTGATAGATTTAATAGGAAACGGAACGGAAGAATACCCCAGGTGGGTAGAGTAAACTATTCACAATCTCACACCGGGAAACCGGTCTGCCTGAAGGATTCTAGAAGAGGCAAACATTCTATAAAACTTAACATCGGAACATATAACATAAGATCAATAAGCGAAGACACAAAAATAAATGAACTAGAGGAAGAACTGTCCAGGATCCAGTGAGATGTAATAGGTATGGCCGAGATCAGACGAAAAGGAGGAAACAAGATCCAGTTGACGTCTGGAAATGTATTATACTTTAAGGGTAATCCAGAAGACAACAAAAACGGAGTAGCTTTCATCATCAATAAAAAGATAGCTGAACACGTACAAACTATGAAGGGTTTATCAGACAGAGTAGCACATATCATACTTAAATTAAAGAGAATAAATCTAAAAATTATACAGGTATACGCACCCACCACCACATACACTGATGAAGACGTTGAAGCCTTCTATGAGGGAGTAACATCGGCACTAGAAGAAAGAAAGGCCCGTCTAACACTAGAAATAGGGGGTTTTAATGCCAAATTGGGACAAACACCAAACAAAGAAGAACTGAGGATGGGAAACTAAGCTATGACACAAGAAAAAAAAGAGGATTTACTCTGATGAACTACTTGGAAGAGAGAAGACTCTTTGCAATGAACTCCTTTTTCAGCAAGAAACCACAAAGGAAGTGGACGTGGATAAGCCCCGATGGCAACACCAAAAATGAAATCGATCACTTACTTTCAACACAGAAATCTATTGTTAAAGACATAACAATGCTTAACCAATTTTCGACTGGTAGCGATCATAGACTTGTAAGAGCAAACATCCAAATTAACAGCTTATTTGAAACTAGAAAGAAAATAAACCGAACACAAAGATTAGACCTAGAAGAGCTTAGGCGTAACTCAGCTAAATATAAAAAAAAAGATAAAAGACAGTATACGTAATATAAATAATTTGGAGAATAAGAATATTGACGAAATAAAAAAATATTAACTAATACACTACTTAATGCTGGAAAAGAAACCGCGAAAGTGTCATCAGCAACATCAAAGAACGACAATTATATCTCTCAACACACAAAAGAGCTAATGAATAAGAGAAGAACTCTACTAAAAGAAGGAAAAAGAAGCACAGTAGAATATATAGAGATTAACAAAACAATCAGAAGAAATATCAAGGAAAACGAAAGAAGAAAACAAGAAACCAAAATAGAACGAATAATCCAGCAAAAAAAAAAGTATGAAATGTTTGAAACCACAGCTAGGGAAAATTCAGTTAAATAGTGTAAAAACCAAAGGAGTAGTAAAAACCAATAACAAAGAGCAGATAATAAAATAACTCAAGAATATTACATGAAACTATACAGTACAAAACAAGAACCACCACATGAAATCCTAAACCGTCTAAACATTAAAATAAAAAGCGTCAACTCCAATCTACAACCCGAAATCAGTAACAACGAGAATAAAAAGAGCTATAAAAGAATTGAAAAACAATAAATCACCTAGAAGAGACGAAATTACGGCAGAAATGCTGAAGAACACAGGAAAAAAAAACAACAAGAAAAGCATTAAACATCCTTATGAATAAACTACTCAATACAAAGCAGATACCAACTAGCTAGAACGAAGTCATAACTATATTACCGTTTAGGAAGGGAGATCGAAAAGATCTGAAAAAACTACAGACCAATAACATTGCTTAATACTATGTATAAACTATTAACGAAAATACTGACAAATAGACTAACTACCAAGCTCGACAGCTACCAGACAAGAGAACAAGCTAGATTTAGAAGGGGTTTCAGCACTTGCGACCACATTTTGACAATGAAAATATTAATTGAAAATATCCCACTGTATATGGCATTTATCGACTTTGAAAAGGTCTTCGATACTGTAGAACTCTGGGTAGTTAAACATGCATTACGGAATGACAGAATTGACTACAGAAATACAGATCTAATAACAAACATATATAACAATGCAAGTTTCGACATTAAAATAACAGAAGATCACGTCACTAAACCAATAAAACTGGGAAGAGGAATTACACAGGGAGATACGATATTGCCAAAGCTCTTTAACTAGGCCCTGGAGGACACATTTAAGAATATGCAATGGGACAAATATGGAATCAAAATAAACGGAGAACCACCAAATCATCTAAGATACGCGGACGACATCGTACTAATAACAGAAAAAAAGGAAGAATTGCAAAGAATGATGGAGGAACTAGAAACCGGGACGTTAAAAATAGGTTTAAAAGTAAATTTCGATATAACAAAGATCATGACCAACCAAATGGAAGAACTAAACATCACGGTGGCACAAAAGAAAATAGAAGTAGTCACGAAATATATCTACCTGGGTCAAATAACAAAACTAAATAAAGACAACCAAACAAAGGAAGTAAAAAGAAGAAAGAGACTGGCATGGATGTCATTTGGCAAACTCTCATACATCCTAAAAAACAAAAGATATCCGCAGTACCTGAGAACTAAATTCTTCGACTAATGTACATTACCTGTCCATACATATAGCTCCCAAACAGGGACGCTTACAAAAGAAAATATGGATAAAATAGCGAAGACACAAAAAGCAATGGGGAGACAAATGCTGAGCATCAAACTCATAGACAAAAAGAAAAATACATGGATAAGAACCAGAAAAAAATTAAGCGATGTTTCGACACAGATAGCCAAGCTTAAACGGAAATTCGCCGGTCACACTTTACGACAAAAAGACGATAGATGAAACAAAAAGATCCTGCAATGAGGACCTTGGGAGCATAAAAGAAAACGAGGTAGGCCACAAATGAGGTGGACAGACGACCTGAGGAAACACGCTGAATAAGGATGGATGCAAATCGCTCATAGCAGAGAACAATGGAAGAGAGAAGGGAAGGCCTATGTCCGAAAATGGATATTTGAGGCTGATTAGATAGATTTAATAGAAACATATATATATATATATATATATATATATATATATATATATATATATATATATATATATATATATATATATATATATATATATATATGTATTTTTGAAGAATGTTCTCACGGGTGTGAAATGTAGTAGTGGTTTTTCGGGTATCTCGTGTTAGCTTAAAGTCCCTTGATGGACGGTTTCGCTGACGTTTCGATGGAATCTCATGTGTCTGAAGAACTCCGAGCCCTGCGCGATCTGCGCAAAGACCGATCAATTATTGTCTTACCAGCCGACAAGAGCAATGCCACCGTGGTTCTCAACTCTGACGACTATCACCAAAAGATGCTCGACCTTTTAAATGATCGTTCGTATCAAGCCATCACAAGTGATCCGACAACATACCTAGAGAAAACCACTAAATCCCAAATAATCAAGGCCTCCTCTCTTTGTGAAGAAACAAAAAAATGAAATTTATCCCTAGAGAGAAATCATCAAGATGCCCAAAAATGTATGGATTACCGAAAGTCCACAAACAAGGAGCACCCTTAAGACCAATAGTCAGCTCGTTTGGTTCCCCGACACAAGCTTTAGCCAGGCACCTAGCCATGACTCTGCAACCTCATGTGGAAAAAGCCGCTTCTTACGTGAAACATTTTATTCAAATCATAAAAAACATGCAGCTAGAGAAAAATGATTTACTTGTCAGTTTTGATGTCGTATCCCTTTTCACACAAGTACCAGTAACCGAAGCACTGTCTATTATAGAGACAAAATACAATCTGCCCGAATAGCTCATTAGTCTATCAAAACACTGCCTCGCTAATACATACTTCGTCTATTCAGGACAAAGATATAAACAAATAGAAAGTGCCGCGATGGGCTCTCCATTGTCACCAGCACTAGCTAATCTGTACATGGAGCATTTCGAAACATGAGCTATAGAAACTGCTCCACATAAACCGAAAACATGGCTACGATACGTAGATGACACATTTGTGGTATGGCAACACGGTGAAGACAACTCAAACAAGTTCCTGGAACACCTTAACAATATACATCCAAACATTAAATTTACAATGAAAAGAGAAGTAGCAGAACAACTACCATTCCTAGATGTCTTGCTTCAAAGAAAATTAGATGGTTCTTTGTCTCACTCAGTATATAGAAAACCCACACATACAAACAGATACTTAAATGCCAGCTCACATCATCACCCAGCCCAACTCTTCTCCGTTGCCAAATCCTTAGTTCATCGATCAGAAACCCTAACAGACAAGGAACATTTGCAACAAGAAACCAAGTTCCTTCGAAACGTTTTACTTTCAAATGGATACAGCCAAAACACGATCCGGCGGGCCCTAAATAAACAACACAAACAGGAAAGAAAGACATATACTACAAAAGCATTTCTCCCATATATAAAAGGCATCACAGACAAAATAGGAAGACTTCTAGGAAAACACCAAATTGAGATCATTTACACAACGAATCAAAAAATTAAGGATATTCTACCTACACCAGAAGACATTATAGGCCAAACAAACAGGAAAATTAGCGCCAGAAGAGACAAGCACAAAAACGCCGTAAAACAAAAATCCACCACCTCCTCTCTAGCATAACATGCACACAATACCGGCCACAAAATCGATTTTGACAAAACGAGAACCCTACAAAAAAGTGAAAACCTATTCACGAGGGTAATCAAATAAGCCATAGAAATAGAAAAGAGGTCCAACAACTTAAATAATCGGGACGATAGCCAACGTTTACCGAACTCTTGGAAATATATTCTATCCCAGTACCAAGTCCAACCAAGAGACACAATAATTCAACCATATGTTACTTCACCAACACAAACATTACAAAGAACCACAAGACCGACAACGCGCAGCCAAAGCCGAGCCTCTATTAGCCGGATCCGTCCGACCAATAGAGCCACGCCCCGAGCACATAAAACCGGCGCCCTCGGAGCCAGTCTTCACATTCAACGCCAAGACACCGACCAGTGATCAACGCTTTGAAAAAGATGGATGAGATTCCAGCGAAACCCTCCATCAAGAGACTTTAAGCTAACACGGGATACCCGAAAAACCACTACTACATACATATATACATATATATATATATATATATATATATATATATATATATATATATATATATATATACATATATACATATATACATACATATATATGTTATATATAACAACTAGACGGGCCCGCGGCTCCGCTCGCGTGGACTTGATTCACTACTATCGTCACTGCGTATTCCTTATGTTACTCAACGTAATAAAATATCTCCCATTATTTAGCCTTATCTCCCAATATTTCTCCTTATCTCCCATTATCTCTACATAATTTCCATTATCTAGGCTTATCTCTGCTCATCTCTCATTATTTATACTTATCTCCCATTATCTCACCTTATCTCGACTTATCTCCCATTATTTCTCCTTATCTTTCATTATCTCACTTTATCTCACATTATCTAGGCTTATATCGAATTATATCGAATATATGTATAAATTTATATAAAAACACGTAAATCGAATAAGTGGTTCTCGAGTGATAAGTGCACTAGCGGACAGACAGAGAGACGTTGCATGTTATATATATTATATTCTTTGCTACATGATATTGTTCCATATTTAATGCTTTAGGCAGTGTATTACAAGAGAATGCGCAAGCGGCAGACTTTTCTCCGACTTGATTCACTATTATCGTCACTACTTATTCCTTATGTCAGCTAACATAATAAAATATATCCTATAACCTGGCCAAAGCACATACGTGTGTTTAAAAAAAAAGCACGTAAATCGGATAAGTGGTTCTTCAGCGATAAGCGCACTAACGGAGAAACAGACAGACAGACAGACAGAGAGACGTTGCATTTTATATATATTATAGATATTCTTTGCTCCTTGATATTGTTCCATATTTAATGGTTTAGCATGTTTAAAAAAAAAGCACCTAAATCAGATAAGTGGTTCTCCAGTGATAAGCGCACAAACGGACAAACAGACAGAGAGACGTTGCATTTTATATATATTATAGATAACCTTTGCTACATGATATTATTCCATATTTAGTGGTTTAGGCTGTGTATTGCAAGAGAACGCGCTAGCAGCAAACTTTTTTCCGATTTGATTCACTATTATCGTCACTGCTTATTCCTCATGTTACCAAACGTAATAAAATATAGTCTATAACCTGGCCAGAGAACATATGTATGTTTTAAAAAAAAAGTACGTAAATCGGATAAGTGGTTCTCCAGTGATAAGCGCACTAACGGACAGACAGACAGACGGACAGAGAGACGTTGCATTTTATATATATTGTAGATATAGATTATTATTATTATATAACCTGGCCAAAGAATATATGTATGAATTTAAAAAAAGACACGTAAATCGGATAAGTGGTTCTCGCGTAATAAACGCACAAATGGACAGACAGACAGACAGACAGAGAGACATTGCTTTCTATATATATTATAGATTATAGATATTCTCTGCTACATAATATTGTTCCATATTTAATGGTTTAGACTATGTATTGCAAGAGAACGCGCTAGCGGTAAACATTTTTCCGACTTCATTCACTATTATCGTCACTCCTGATTCCTTATGCTACCTATCGTAATAAAATATAGCCTATAACCTGGTCGGAGAACATATGTATGCTTTAAAAAAAAAGTACGAAAATCAAATAAGTGGTTCTCCAGTGATAAGCGCATTAACGGACAGACAGACAGATAGAGATACGTTGCATTTTATATATTATAGATGTAATAAAATATATATTTATAACCTGGTCAGAGAACATATGTATGAATTTAAAAAATCACGTAAATCGGATAAGTGGTTTGGATAAGCGCACTAACGGACAGACAGACAGGGAGACGTTGGATTTTATATATATTATAGATATCGATTATTATTATTATTATATAACCTGCCCAAAGAATATATGTATGAATTTAAAAAAAGACAGGTAAATCGGGTAAGTGGTTCTCGGGTGATAAACGCACTAATGGACAGACAGAGAGATATTGCATTTTATATATGTTATACATTATAGATTATAGATATTCTACATAATATTGTTCCATATTTAATGATTTCGGCTGTGTATTGCAAGGGAACGCGCTAGCGGCAAACTTTTTTTTTGACTTCATTCACTATTTTACGTCACTGCTCATTCCTTATTCTACCTATCGTAATAGAATATAGCCTATAACCTGGCCAGAGAACATATGTATGTTTTTTAAAAAAAAGTACGTAAATCGAATAAGTGGTTCTCCAGTGATAAGCGCACTAACGGACAGACAGACAGACAGAGAGACGTTGCATTTTATATATATTATAGATGCAATATTTTAGATAGTGTTGAAAGAAAACACCAATAAAATAGAAATGAAAAGAGGGCTACTTCAAAGTGACACCATCTCGGCGAAATTCTTTACGTTGGCGTTAGAAGATCTTTTGAAACAACTTCTATTGACAAGTAAGGGTATAAATATAGGAGGAGAGAAACTCAATTATTTACGATTCGCGGATGATATTGTGCATATATCTAACAACAAAGAAGAAATGCTGAACGAACTTAACAACAAGTCCAGAGAGATTGCCAAAACGTGTTCATCACAAATGACTACTGAGATAAGGAAGCAGAACTGAACATTGAAAACGTGAAAATCACAAGAACGGATTCATACGTATACAAAATAGCAATATACAAGGAAAACTTGAAAGCGGATTTATAAAGGAGAATATCATTGGCTTGGTCGATATTTGACAGATTGCGGAACATTTTCGTTTCCAATATCCCAAATACACTAAAAGCGAACACATTTGATCAATGTGTGTTGCCAGTATTGACATACAATATAATCTAATCGCCTACAAGTAGCTCAACGAGCGATGGAAAGAAGGATGTTGGGAATATCGTTGAGAGATAGATAATGAAGAAATTCGAGGAAGGTCCAAGACAACTGACGTAGCTGAGAGGGTAAGCAGGTTGAAGTGGAGATGGGTGGGTCATATCGTAAGATTCTCTGATAATTAATCGATGGACCGATAAGGTAATCAACTGGAGGTCCTGGAATGAGAAAAGAAGTAGAGAACGCCTGCAAACTCGATGGTCTAACGACACCAAAAGACTAGTGGGATACAACTGGATAAACAAGGCCCAAAACCAAAGAAGATGGATGTACTTAGGGGAGGCTTATGTCCGACGATGCACTGCATAGCTGATGATGATGTTTTGTACATTTTATTTTCAAAGGAACATTGTATGAAAAAACTTCAAGATCAATCATGGGTTCTCCACTATTTCCGGTAATAGCAAATATAAATAAAACCTCAGCTCCTTTGAAACCAAAATTTTGATGACGGGATTATGACGATACATTTGGCCACATGGTGAAGAACACCTGAATTCCTTTTTGAACCGCTTTGATCAACGACATTCAAACATTGAATTTACGATGGCAATTGAATGACATGGTACCCTTCTTTCTCCAGATGTACTGGACAAAGGAAAAGTAGCAGCATCTTGGGATATTCGGTTTCTAGAAAGCTAATCCATATCAGTAGAAATCTGAATGCTAATTCATACCACCGTCATTCTCGAAAACTATCTGTTATCAACTCATTACTGTTTAGTGCTTTATCAATATGATATAAACCCTCTTTCTCATCAGAAACAGATAAATGACCAATGATCTAAAAAGTAATGAAGACTGTACTCATCACACTAAACGTTTATTTAACCGCTTTAAAAATCTAGCTCCAAGACAAGATAGTACTAAAGATCCAGCAGTAAGTAGTGGAGTTTTACCTTATACCAGGTGTACAAGTATGAACTGCCGATTTTTTTTTTTCCAAAAAAACGTGATAAATTCGTAAGAATGATAAAAAGTGATTTATTCAAAGTATGTTCCATCGCTTGTTATACATTTTTCCCTTCTTTCGGGCAATTTGTGAATACCACGCCAGTAAAAATCTTCTCCTTTTGCTGCAAACCATTCATCGAGCCATTTTTTCATATCTTCGTACGAACCAAAGCGCTGCTCACAAGTGCGTGACCCATCGATGCAAACAAGTGGAGCCAAGTCTGGTGAGTAAGCTGCATGGAGTAGAACTTCCCAGCTGAGTGCTTCCAACGTGTCGCGAATTGGTTTTGCCGTATGTGATGGAGCATTGTCATGAAGAAAAATGACTTTGTGTTTCCTCTTTCGGTATTCTGGCCTTTTTTCAAGCAGCGAACGACTCAAATGAGTCAATTGTTGTTGGTAACGTTTAGTATTAACCGTTTCTCCTGGTTTTAACAGCTCATAATAGACCAGGCCCCTCTGGTCCCGCCAAACACAGAGCATCGTCTTTCTGCCAAACCGATTCGGTCTTGTGGTCGATGTGGATGGTGCGCTTGGGTCTACCCATGATTTTTTGCACTTGAGATTCTCAAAATAAATCCACTTTCATCCCCTGTAACTATACGATGCAAAAACGACTTTCTTTTGTACCGCGATATACGCGAGCAAAATGTAACACGTGTTTTTGCGCTTTTCCATTTGCCTGTCGTTCAACTCATGTGGTACCCCCATCTACCGGTCTTCTGAATCTTTCCTATCTCTCGTAGCCGATTGGAAATAGCTTGTTGACTAACGCCCAATTGCTCGGCGACTTGTTTTTGTGTTTGCGAATCATCTTCGTCCAACAATGCTTGTAATTCCACATCTTCGTATTTTTTTGGCGGTTTTCCACGTCTGCAACATCGAAGTCACTACTTTTGAAACGCCGACACCATCGACCACACGCATCTTTCGATGGAGCATGTTCACCATAAGCTTCTCGAAGTAATCGGTATGATTCAACAGCAGTTTTCTTCAAATGAAAACAAAAAATTAAAGCTGTCCGCGAATGCTCTTTGTTCGGTATAAATTTCGACATATTGAACACAACACACCACTATACACACACTTTGCCAATTTATCACTCGTACGCGTGGGACACTTGTTGATGACACAACAAAATAGCGCAGTGTCAAATCTTTATAGCACAAACTGCATTGACGCACTATCTGTTGTCTGAAATCCGCATTTCAAACTTGTACACCTGGTATATACGGTACTATAACCTAAATGGCCAAATCATTAGAAAAATCTAACATTCGCACAATCTTTTTAACGCTTGTAAGAAAATTAGTCAATGGTGAGGGTCACAAAAAGCCACAGTTCGTTTGCAAACTGAAGGTGTCTATAAAAATCCCTCATCGTGTGGTATGGTGCATGTAAGAGAAACTATCTCTGAATCAAGATTACAATTGAATCGTTCATTTCAAAAATCACATAAGTCAAAATTTAGCGAAATTGAGTTTTTGCTAGGAAACGTCTCCTCAAGGGTACCTACATATTATATGCAAAAGCCACGTAAGTCGTATTTACGGTTAACGAATTGCCGCCTATCCACTTCCACCGTTTGTTGCAAAAACCACATTAGTCACAGACTTATGATGTTTTTGCACGGATTTTCTAGCGAGGGTTTGAGTTGAGTGGGAGATAAAAAGTGTTATCTCTGTTCAGATACCAGTCAAATTGATGGCAAACCGATCCCAAACTATCCAACTCATGCGCACTTTGATATGGGGACCCCAAAAAAATAGAAAATATTAAGCAAGTTAGAAATAGTATCCTTGAACAGCATATTCCATTTTATGACGGGATTTTCCACTGGCCTACCGCGGAAGGACAGAACCAGGAAGAATATTATGTCGAAAATGACCACGAGTTTGATTATGTGCCTTAATTAATTATTAAAATCAGGAATATTATTGTTTGTTTGTATTTTGAAGCATTTTTAATAAACCCTTTTGACAGTTTGTTGACTTTCTTTTAAAGAAGGAAAATGATAACTTCAAAATTATATTCAGTGCAAAAACCACCTAAGTCTCAAGAAAAAAAATTTTTTTTCTTAATAACAACGAAAATAAACTACATGTATTATGTGATAAACTATGTAACTACTTAAATAATTTGAATTAAATTAAATTTTTTCCTCTTATAAAGGATAGTTTTAGTTTAATAAAGTTTTTTTCGCCTACTGAAAATTTTACTTTTTTGACTTATGTGGTTTTTGAAATGAACGATTCAATTGATGTCTCATTTTGGTAGAGAGTTATAGTATAAACAGACCGACAGATAGACATACCGACGAAAATTAGTGACTATGTTTTTCATAACCTAGGAAAAAACAAAAATTTCAAAGTGTAATACAATACTTTTCGTTAGCAAGGAAAGTAACAAAGCCGTTATATATCCAACTACAGTCCTTGAAAAAATTATTTCTTAAAAATAATACCGTCTAAGTATAAACCGTTACGTTTCCGTCGCTTTTGTGAGCGAGCAAGGGCATGATTGATCGGAGTTTTCATAAACGCCGCCATTTTTGCCCGATATTCTCGTTTTCCAGGGATTATTACTGTAAATTTTATTCGGGAGAAATTCTCCAATTATTGGTAAAAATGTTCTTAAAGTGTGTGATGTTGCCTTGGTTACATACACCTCGAATTTTCAAAAATTCTTCTTTTTTTAAGAAAATTCCATTCCATTACAATGTTATAGCATTAAATGTGACCTGGCGTCGGATTGGGATCGCTATCTGTCTCACCTCTCGGCAGCTTCGTTTCGGATTTGTTTTGTCAACCGGCTTCTTTGGAAAATAAAGTTATTAAAATTTTGCATCCATTAGTGGAGTTTGTGATTCTAACATTAGTTGACTGTCGTCTTTCGAAGTGTACAGTAGTGTATTTTCTCGAAAATTTTAAACGTTGTCTAAACGCCGGTTCACTGATCTCAAAGGAAAAAGAGATCAAGGACTTATTCATCCGAAGAAGAAGTGAGAACCTCCTACAGCTGCAGTAATGGTGTCTGAGACTCAATTTACAAGTACTTACAGCTGCGAAGCAATTATGAAGACAATCAGTGGATGTTTCGTCCAATGAAACATTTTCATATTGGATTATTCATTTTGCTGCATTTTTTTAGGAATCGCCGAGTGTCTTGTTTGCCGAGAATATGGTGGTGATGTGAAAAGGCCCGATTAGCTGAGATAGTATATATATATATATATATATATATATATATATATATATATATATATATATATATATATATATATACACATATATATACATATATCAATCGGTTTTATAACGTCTTCCGTCTTCCGATGCCTAATTTCCACTCCTCCCGGTTTCTCCATCCCTCCTCCTTCAGATCTCTCTCTAGTACTTCCTTGTTGATTCCTGCTCTCCAGCTTTGGCGTGGTCTTCCTCGCTTTCTTTTTCCATGAGGGTTCCAATTTAAAATCTTTTTAGGTAGTCGGTCTTGTGACATTCTCTGTACATGTCCGTACCATACCAACTGTTGGGTTCTGATTTCGTCCACTATATCGTGCTTTATTTCTAAAGCTCGCCTTATCGTGTCATTTGGTATGCGGTCTTTTCTAGATTTTCTGGCTGCTCGTCTCCAGAAATCCATTTCTGTAGCTTTTAGTATTTTTTCTGTTCTTTCCTTTAATGCCACACCTGGGAGCTGTAGGTTATTATACTTTTCACTATTGAGTTGTAAATTCTCTTCTTATTTTCAATGGTTATGTTTTTGTCCCATAGTATACTATTAAGCATTGCAATCGCTTTTCTTTCTTGGATATTCCTCTCGAATATTGCTTCTTCCAGTGTTCCGTCCCTAGATATTCTCGTTCCCAAATAACTGGCACAGTGTTTGATGGTGTGTCCTGTGGCCAGTTTCAAGTCCTGCTGTTGTCCTCCGACGCACATGTACTCGGTCTTTTTAATATTGACTTCTAGGCCCCATTTTTCATATTCCTCCATAAGTTTTCGTGTCATGTATTCCATATCATGGATGTCCTGAGCGACTACTACCTGGTCATCTGCGAATGATAGCGTGTACAATGTAGTATCGTCATCCAGTGGTAATCCCATACTGCTGCATTTCCTTTTCCAGTTCTTCAGTGCACTCTCCAAATAGATTTTAAATAGCGTTGGGGATATACAGCAGCCCTGTTTGAGACCCTTTGTAACCGGGAACCCTGTCGTTATACCATATTTGGTTTTCACACTACTTCTTGCGTCTTGGTATAAGGATTTTACGGCTTTAATTATTTCAGTGCTTACATTACTCTGTTGTAGTGTTTCCCACAATCTCATTAGGGGCACGCTGTCGTAGGCCTTTTTTAAATCAACAAACAAGACATGGACTTCCTGATGAAATGCGGTTTTCTTTCTAGGATGTGTGTCAGTGAGAAGAGATGGTCTATTGTGGATCTTCCTGCTCTAAAGCCTGCCTGTTCTTCAGCTTCTACGTCCGCGTATTCTGTTTCTATTCTATTTTTAAGTATGAGATAGTACAAACGGCAATTAAACCCATTTACAAGTCATTAGGTAGCGACGATTTATTAGAAAAGTGCTTGCGTGGATTCACTTAAAACAATAATGAGAGTCTAAATGCAAAAATTTGGAAATTACCCCAAAGTGTACGCCAGGTAGTCGTCAAATTGTTGAAATTGAGACCAGTGGTGCAGTGTCGTCTACATTTAACGATGGAGCTAATAGTTATTTACAAATGTTAGAATTGCTGAGAGTCAGCACTGAGGTTGAAGCGCATAGTTACTGTCGAAAAGAGGATGCTAATCGTTTGAAACACGCCAGGATAAAATCAATTCAATCCACAAAAAAAGCCAGAGTTAATCAAAAACGAAAGAAACTTTAAATAACACCAAGATGCAAGAGGAAGAAGGCATACAGCACGAAGCTGGAATGGGAGACTAGCTGTAAGTTCACTTTTTATCTACCCGAAACTTTAAACGCGTTTTTCTCGAAACAATGTTTTCAGACACTATCTGCAATGTTACTCAGTAAATTTTTAATATTTTATATATATATATATATATATATATATATATATATATATATATATATATATATATATATATATATATATATATTTGGGTTTAACTGTATAGATACACAAGTAATATATAACAATTATACAACTATCGTCCGCCATCTCTTCGTCCATTCCTCGTGACCTCATGGCTTGTCTCATATCTTCATTCCAGTGTCTACGTGGTCGTCCTTTTTTATTTCTTCCCGGTGGTTTCCATGTCCAGAGTCTTTTGGGCCATCTTGTATCGTTCATTCTGAATAGGTGTCCAAACCATTTTAATTCTCTATTTTCTATTCTTTGTATAATTGTTTCTGTTGCTGCTGTTCTATTGCGTATTTCTTGGTTTGTTATGTGTTGGAATTTGGACACTCCGGCGCTTCTTCTCAGGTAATCCATCTCTATCGTCGTTATTTTTTCTTTTATCCTCTTCTTTCATTACCCACAGTTCACTACCAACCAAACCGATTCTACCATTGTTCTTCCAATTCTCTTTTTGTTTTGTGTAGTTATGTTTTGATCTCACCATATTGAGTTAAGAGCTCCTATGATCCTCCTGGCTTTTTGTATTTTATTCTGTATTTCCTTTTTATCTATACCATTTTTGTTGTCAATCAGTACTCCTAGATATTTAAATTCCTTGACTTGTTTGACATGTGTATCGTTGTTAATTAAGACATCAAATTCTATTTCCGAGTTCATAACCATATACTCCGTCTTTTCAAGGCTCACCTCTAGTCCCCATTCCTTGTAGTCTATGTATAATCTCTTCAATACATATTCCATATCGAATGCATCTTGTGGTCGTCTGCAAAGTTTAACGATAATAGGTGTTTATCACTAATGGGGATGCCCATGCTTTGGCAATTGCGGTTCCATTTCTTTAGAGCGTTGTCTACAAATATATTAAATAAGATTGGTGAAAGGCAACACCCTTGTCTTAGACCTTTTGTAATGTGGATAGCTTCCGAGAGATAGCGTCCTTGTTTCACATATCCTATATTTTCATTATATAACTCTTTTATTGTTGTTACCATCCCTTCTTTTATCCCTACTGTTCTCAAGACATGCCAAAGTTTATTTCTCGGTACACTATCGTATGCCTTCTTAAGCTCATATGTATTTCGTCATCTTTTTGGATCTTCTTTTCTATCAATTGTGGTAAAGTAAACAGGTTGTCTATACACGACCGGCCCGGAGTAAATCCGTTTTGGTTTTCGGATATATTTCCTTTATTTGTTTCTCTTATTCTATTCTGCAATATTTTACCATACACTCTGTTCATAGTGCTTGTAACGCATATACCTCTATAATTATTAGGGTCTTTTCTATTTCCTTTCTTATAGATTGATGAAATGTAACTTTTTTTTCCATTCGGTAGGTGTTCTTCCTTGTAATATACAATTATTAATTAAGCTAGTTATTGTTCTTCACATGGTTATGCCTCCATTTTTAAAACATTTCTGCAGATATATCACCTGGTCCGGCCGCTCTTCCATTCTTCATCGTTTTTAGATTTGCTTGTACTTCCTCCATGGTTATTTCGTCCCAGTCCTTTCCCGCTGTGTCTTCTGATTCATTGTTCTCGATACTAAGGAATTCTTGTCTGTTTTCAGTTAGTAATATTTCGTAATAATTTTTCAATTCTTCCAAGGGTATTAAATTTACGACCCTCTTTTTGTTGTTTTTATATTTTTGATGGTTTGCCACACTTCTGTCGATTGTGCTCCTCCAATATACGTGTTAATCTGTGCACATTTTCGTTCCCAGTATTCATTTTTTTTTTTTTTTTTTTCTTACGTACCTCTCTATTTTTTTCCTTGTATTCTGCCCGGGTAGTTTCTGACTTGTATGTTAAATATTTTTGGTGTAATCTATTTTTTTTCCTCTATTAGTTCTTTTAATTCTTCTGTTATGTAATATCTGCATGTTTTTTTTCTTCCCACTTATACTCTCCTAAAGTTTCTTGTGCCACCTTGTGGATCACTTTTTTAATGCGTTTATATTGTTGCTCTATATCTTCGGTTGGTTCCAGTGTATGTAATTCATTGTGTAATCTTCTTTGATAGAGCTCTTTAATACTGTCGTGTTGAAATACATAAGTTTTGTATCTTTTCATTTTTATTTCTATCTTGTCTTCGTCTGTGGGATAAGTTTGTAAATTTTTATTGTTTTTTGATGAGAAAGGGTACACTATTTTAGTAGTCAATAGATGGTGATCTGTGTCACAGTTGGCTCCTCTCTTAACTCTGGTGTCGTATATCTTGAATGTGGATTGAACTTTAGTTATAATACAATCTATTATGGATTTCTGATTTAATGATTGTCTCTCCCAAGTAAAGCGATGAATATCCTTGTGGGGGAAGAAAGTATTTGTTAATTTCAGATCAAATTGATTACACTGTTCTAGGACGTCTACGTCTTCTGCGTATATTTTTTATACTTTATTTATTTGAAAGTGATAGCAATAAATCACCTAGAATCATGCAAATTAGCATCAAGCAGTAGTAAGGGCCCCAGAGTTTTACCTACATTTTACCTCTAATGCAGCGGTTAAACAACTTTATGGAAGTACCATCTGGCATCTGTCTAATATTCGCAATCTCTTATATTTGTATACAATAGGAAAACGATCCTTTTTTGTTGTTTGAGGCTAAATAGTCTGAAATAGTTCTGGACAGTGGTGGTGCGCCTGGGCGTATACGTATTATTTGCGAATAGTATGAATGAAACAGTTTTATAATATTTAAACATTTATTAGAAAAAAATAACGTTTTATAATGAAACATTATTAATTAAAAAATATACAGATGAGGAAGTCAAACAACAATGAAAAAAGTATTACTAATCTTCTATCTCCGACATGCTTGAAAAACTATCATTGTTCGACTCATTTGAATTTAATAATACATAATTCAGATTCAACAGTGGCATCCACTGCCATGTCCAGAGTCCACATTTTATCTTCCACCATGCTCGACGCATTTTCGCAAATTTTCTGTGGAAACATTAGATATGCCATTCGGAAAAAGGTTATGTACGTCTGTTAATTTATAGGTCGTATTGTTTCTGGCGACTTCACCTTTAACCTGTGCCCGTATAAGTTCTATCGGATTGAGCTCGCAATGATATGGTGGCAGGCGATAAAACAGTAATATTATGTTTTTTGCCATTTCGTCGATGACGAAACTTGCGTACTTTATTTCTTAGAACCTTAAGCTTTACAAGTTAGATTGATATCTCATTTTGTTTGAAAGTTATCGTGCCAATAGAGCGACGAACCGACAGACAGACAGAACGACGGAAATGAGTGACTATGTTTTTCATGATTTTAGGAATAATAAAACCTGAAGCAACGCAAAAATCTAGGAGGATGATTTTTTTACGAATTCGATACTTTTCTTTAGCAAGAAAAGTAAAGGAATTCATAGACAGAATACAAATAACAGTAACGGAAGCCACTGAAATGATGGTTAAGGAGGCGGAACTAACTGCGACCAGAGTGTTTAAAATCTATAACAATACAAAACACATGGCAGCAATGTAGGCTCTCAATAAGCCATTTAACTCTAATGGGTCAACATTGAAAGTGCTATGTGAAATCTTGTCTGCAAAAATCCACTTGGAATCAAACACGCGAATGAATATATTCATGCAGGTCTGCAACAAAAATGCTGTCTGGATGTTTTCAACTGATTTCTATGTATTTAGGTGTTCTGAAAACTAAAAAAAAACTCAAAAAATTCCAGAACGTCAGGTTATTTTGCAAAACGCAAAATTTTATTATAAAAAAGGGTTTTTTTTGGGCTAACTTGAAGTCATAAATAAATAGGTACAATTTTATTTTGATTACTGTTTTTTAATGTATACAGGCCATAACTATCATTACTTTCTAAATAAACAACGCCCTGTGTGAGCTAAATTAACAAACATAAACGTTGTAACCAGAACGTGCGCGCTCCGATAGTGTAGAAAGTGGCGCGGTACAATTACGTGTTAACTCGTCATTGTTTTATAGATCTTGGTTCAATATAGTGCAATGTCGTCTGTGCGGAAGTGTGTGAATTCGTCTGACAATTTCTGTTATATTTTGTGGCGAATATATGGTATTAAAGCAACAACTTAATATTACGGACTTTGTAAAAAAAGTATACTTCACGTATTTTGGCTTAAAACTTGGAGATCAGGATAAAGTTTGGGCACCTCATAAAGTCTGCAAACGATGTGTTGAAGACCTTCGAAATTGGTTTAAGGGCAAGAAAAAAGCTTTCCGATATGCCATTCCTATGGTATGGCGCGAGCAAAAGAACCATAGTGATGATTGTTACTTTTGTTCGTGTAATGTGAAAGGGTATAATTCAAAATGGAAGCAGTCCATTTCATACCCCAATCTGCAATCAGCTATTCGTCCCATCCCTCATGGGACCGAAATACCAGTGCCCAAGGGCCCTGCTACCTTGGAAGAGATTCCAAGTTCTGACGAAGATGGTGCTGTACCTGAACCCGATGACAAGTCAAGTTTTCAATTTGAAGATGACAGCAGTCCGAAATTGTTTTCCCAGGGTGAGCTAAATGATTTGGTAAGAGACTTGAATCTTCCCAAAAACGCTGCTGAGTTGCTTGGATCAAGGCTCAAAAGCAGGAACTTACTTTTGCCGGGAGTGTCTTCTTCCTGGTTTAGATATCGTGAGAAGCAGTTCACTTCCTACTTTGCCCAAGAGGACGAGTTGGTTTATTGTACCAATATTGAAGGTTTGATGGATACGTTTAAGGTCTCATACGACCCAGCACAGTGGCGCATTTTCACAGATTCTTCAAAAAGAAGCCTTAAAGCAGTTCTGCTTCACAATGGCGGTTTCTATGCTTCCATTCCTGTCGGTCATTCCGTACACCTCAAGGAAACCTAAAAAAGCTTGGAATTGGTTCTTTGCAAATTAAAATATAAAGACCACGGTTGGCAAGTGTGCGGTGATTTAAAAATCTTGAGCATGTTGCTCGGACAACAATCTGGGTTTACCAAATTCCCTTGCTTTTTGTGCCTATGGGATAGTAGAGACCGAGCAAATCACTGGACCAAAAAGTGTTGGCCTCCGAGGGAGCTTAAAGTTGACGAAAAGAACGTCCTGCATGAAACTTTGGTGCCTCCTCATAAAGTTCTTCTACTACCGCTTCACATAAAGCTGGGATTGATGAAGCAATTTGTAAAGTCACTTCCAAGAGATGGAAATTGCTTCGAATATTTAATATCAAAGTTTCCAGGCCTCTCGGAGGCAAAGTTGAAGGAAAGTGTTTTCGTTGGACCAGATATTAGACGGCTTATGGCTGATCCACAATTCATCACAACCATGACGGATCCTCAAAGAGAAGGGTGGATTGCCTTTAAAGAGGTTATAGAGAAATTTTTAGGCAATAACAAAGACCCTAACTACAAACAAATCGTCAAAAGAATGTTCTTCATTCCCACCTCGACTACTTTCCAGAAAATTTAGGAGATCTGAGTGAAGAGCAAGGTGAACGATTTCACCAAGATATTAAGGAGATGGAAAAAAGATACCAGGGAAGATGGAGCGTCTCAATGATGGCAGACTACTGTTGGACGCTTCAGAGAGACCTTCCAGATGCTTCCTACAAGCGAAAATGTACCAAAAGGAGTCTCACTGGGAAAAAGAAATGTGTTTAGTGATTACTAATGAATGTATTTTAGATAAAAAAAAAAATCAGTTTTGTTACGCAATTATAAATTTAAAAAATTTTTTTTAGTCTTTTATCTTTTATTTTAAGATGATAACTTGTTTAACATAGATACCTACATTGTCAGAAAACGTGACGTTCTATGACAAAATGAAAGTCATTTTCAGATTCAGTACACCCAAAAACATAAGAATTACGCAAAAAAAACCAAAACAGCTCTCAATTTTTTTTTTTTGCAGACTTGTGTTATGACTGCCTAGTTTAACACCTTTTATTAGAAGTCCTGAAGCCAAAACTTTGAGTTTAATATGTCATATTTATCGTATGATCCTTCAGAATAGATAAACTTTAGAAATTCTTGGATCGCCTTAACGCCTTACAGCAGAAAATCCAATTTATACTTTAACTCGAGGAAAACAACCAAAACTGTCTTTCTTAGACGTAATCGTAAAGAGGACTGCAAAAAAAAACTCAAGCACCCTATATATAGGAAGCCAACAGATACCAATAGGTATTTTCACTGAAATTCATACTACTATCAATCACAATTACAACCAGCAAACAACATAATCTCAAAATGTTTCCGCCTAACTGAAAACATCAACAGGTAAGAGAACATTCAAACATAACGAATACAGTACACATACAATCAAAAAAAGTCATACAACAGAACTGACAGGGAAACCTAGAACTACAGACTGAATCGGTGACTTCTACGAAAACACAACATAGTCACCAGCTGCAACCACATCTCACAGAACAATAGGATCATCACTAAGAAACTCCAAAGAGAAAACAAAGCTAGAAAACCACGGCGTATGCAGCAACTATAATGGAGCTTATATGGTATAAACTAACAAAGGGCTATCTGCAAGGCTTGAATAACTCAAACTTAGTAACTGCGACCAAACAAACCACATCAGCGACGTCATTTAGCGACAGGTTATAGAATCGATTTCAACAACTGCAAACGCTTCCACTATTCAATACTACAAAACAAAAATCATACGAAAATCCAACAAAATTCAGAAAAATGGTAACTTAAATAAAAGAAATGATGCCCTCAACATTTTAGCCGCGTGGAAATATGTAATATAATAGGATACGAACTAATCAGCAGATAACACTTTACGGAACAACGCCGAGACCACATAGTTAACTCAAAGGGGTTAGTGTTAGAGCCTCTCAACCATCGCTACAACTTTCGATCACAATAAAGCATAAATAACAGACACAGTTCAGAAAATATCAGTTTATCGCCAACTACTTACTATTAGGCCTCAATAATGCTAAATAAGGCGACTGCCACTACCAAGTCAAAATAATACTGATTAACGGATGTACTCTCGAACCTTCAAAGAAACACATGTCTTTATTCGTGAATTCCTACGCATTAACGCTTGTCGTCCCCCTTCTATAAGCAGTTACGCCTTTAGGACTAATTGTAGAATCATCTACAAGTAATTACCTAGATTCAGTATTTTTAATAAACTTCTGCAATATTCTTAGTAACTTTAAAATTGTACTACTCAGTATATATCACCACTACACCAAACACTTTATTTTTGCACTCGACGCGCGTTTCGCTAACCATGTTAGCTTCATCAGGAGCGATGATTGACTAAAGGTAAACTACATATCTACCCTATTTATACTTAGCCTAACCCTAGAATTACTCAAGCGGAACTAATGACATAGGCAAGGCCATCAGTTCCGGTCTAGTAACCAGTAGAGGGGACTATAAGGAATAGGCCCTCTGTCTTTATTTAAACTACTTTTACATTTTATGATTTCCATACTTTCGTATGCGTTCAACAATCTCCTATCAGATACATTTTTTATTAATCTTAGATTATCTAATGTTACAGTATGATCAGCTTCAAGGGCATGTTCGGCAATGCTAGACTTTTCTGTTCTATTGTATCTTAAGTGTGCTAAATGTTCTTTAAATCGTGTTTTAATTGACCTTTTAGTTTGCCCAACATACTTTTTGTCACAATCATTACAACTAATTTCATAAATTCCACTTTTCTCACAATTGGGAATCTTATCTTTGGGATTTCCTAAGATATTCCTCAGATTGTCTGATGACTTATAGACTAAGGTGAGGCCTACCTTATTAAATACCTTATTGAGTCCCTTGCTATATTTCGGATTATATGGTATGGAGACATACTTGGTGTTATTTTCTTCGCGTGTAAAAAAGGTGGAATTCTGAATATTAGACCTAAATTTATGTCTATTTATTAGCTTATTTACTAAGTCATCGTCATAACCATTAACTCTAGTTATATTTCTAATACGATTCCTTTCTTTATTAAAGTTTACTCTATTCAGAGGGAAAGTGACCAAACGATGAACTAAAAAATGTATTGAGGCTAATTTATGTTGTTTGCAATGAAATGAATCATTAGGAATATATCTATCTGTTATTGTGTCCTTCCTATATATATCAAATTCTAATCTATTATTATTTTTAATAATTAAAATATCTAGAAAAGGCAATTGTCCTTTGTTCTCAATTTCGTACGTGAATTTAATTGAATCATACCGGCTATTTAATTTAGAAACAAAATCATCAATATTTGCTTTCTTTGTATCAAAAATCGCGAAAATATCATCCACATACCTATACCATACCCTTGGGAAATATTCGAATTCTTGACTGGCTTCGATTTCAAACTTACTCATGAATAAATTGGCTATGAAAGGTGACAAGCAATTACCCATAGCTGTTCCTTCTTTCTAAACATAAAATTGATTGTTATATTGGAAATAATTTTGTTCCATGCAAAGTTTAGATAATGTTAAGTATTCACGAATAATTTCGTCTTCAAAGTCATTCATTCTAAGTAATTCTTCGAGATATTGTAAAGTTTGTGGAATTGGCACACTTGGGAATAAAGAACTAACATCAAAAGAAATTAAGACTTCACCTTCATTAAGAACTAGATTTTTTGTTTTATTAATGAATTCTAACGAATTCTTCACTGCGAAAGTATTTAATGGTAACTTCTCAAGTTCTTTTGATAACCATTTGGATATTAAATATGTGGGTGTTGCGAAAGTATTTAATGGTAACTTCTCAAGTTCTTTTGTGAGAAGTTACCATTAAATACTTTCGCAGTGAAGAATTCGTTAGAATTCATTAATAAAACAAAAAATCTAGTTCTTAATGAAGGTGAAGTCTTAATTTCTTTTGATGTTAGTTCTTTATTCCCAAGTGTGCCAATTCCACAAACTTTACAATATCTCGAAGAATTACTTAGAATGAATGACTTTGAAGACGAAATTATTCGTGAATACTTAACATTATCTAAACTTTGCATGGAACAAAATTATTTCCAATATAACAATCAATTTTATGTTCAGAAAGAAGGAACAGCTATGGGTAATTGCTTGTCACCTTTCATAGCCAATTTATTCATGAGTAAGTTTGAAATCGAAGCCAGTCAAGAATTCGAATATTTCCCAAGGGTATGGTATAGGTATGTGGATGATATTTTCGCGATTTTTGATACAAAGAAAGCAAATATTGATGATTTTGTTTCTAAATTAAATAGCCGGTATGATTCAATTAAATTCACGTACGAAATTGAGAACAAAGGACAATTGCCTTTTCTAGATATTTTAATTATTAAAAATAATAATAGATTAGAATTTGATATATATAGGAAGGACACAATAACAGATAGATATATTCCTAATGATTCATTTCATTGCAAACAACATAAATTAGCCTCAATACATTTTTTAGTTCATCGTTTGGTCACTTTCCCTCTGAATAGAGTAAACTTTAATAAAGAAAGGAATCGTATTAGAAATATAACTAGAGTTAATGGTTATGACGATGACTTAGTAAATAAGCTAATAAATAGACATAAATTTAGGTCTAATATTCAGAATTCCACCTTTTTTACACGCGAAGAAAATAACACCAAGTATGTCTCCATACCATATAATCCGAAATATAGCAAGGGACTCAATAAGGTATTTAATAAGGTAGGCCTCACCTTAGTCTATAAGTCATCAGACAATCTGAGGAATATCTTAGGAAATCCCAAAGATAAGATTCCCAATTGTGAGAAAAGTGGAATTTATGAAATTAGTTGTAATGATTGTGACAAAAAGTATGTTGGGCAAACTAAAAGGTCAATTAAAACACGATTTAAAGAACATTTAGCACACTTAAGATACAATAGAACAGAAAAGTCTAGCATTGCCGAACATGCCCTTGAAGCTGATCATACTGTAACATTAGATAATCTAAGATTAATAAAAAATGTATCTGATAGGAGATTGTTGAACGCATACGAAAGTATGGAAATCATAAAATGTAAAAGTAGTTTAAATAAAGACAGAGGGCCTATTCCTTATAGTCCCCTCTACTGGTTACTAGACCGGAACTGATGGCCTTGCCTATGTCATTAGTTCCGCTTGAGTAATTCTAGGGTTAGGCTAAGTATAAATAGGGTAGATATGTAGTTTACCTTTAGTCAATCATCGCTCCTGATGAAGCTAACATGGTTAGCGAAACGCGCGTCGAGTGCAAAAATAAAGTGTTTGGTGTAGTGGTGATATATACTGAGTAGTGTCATTGTGCCAAAGATTCCACATTCCCAACTTAGTTTAAAATTGTAGTCTCCTATTAAACAAAAAAGAGTTATCAATGCAATCGCATAATAAATAACATTAATTTATGAAATAGCGTGCGAATGTTAAATTACTAAAACAACCATTCAACTCGAGTGACTCCAAAATCGCAGACGACAAATAATAATAAACGATTTTAAGTAGATTCTCGTCGACTCTTGTTTTTATTCAAATCACCCCCTAAAATTATATAAAAGCATAGGACTTAGGGT
>CM032455.1:34470459-34535459 GCA_019049505.1 Pachyrhynchus sulphureomaculatus
CAGCAGTAGAAGAACTATTTTTCTGCAAACCAATAGAACTCAAAGCAACATCACTCGCATTATTTGCTATCTTAAATGATTTTATAAACGAGGCAAATATGAAGTGGAAAAATTGCATCGGAATATGTACCGATAGTGCTCATTCAATGTCTGGAAGATTTCAAAGTGTACAAGCACTTGTGAAACAACAATCTCCACTGTGTGTGTGGACACATTGTATGGTCCACAGAGAAGCTCTGGCTTCCAAATTGTGCTCACTACAGTTGTAACCGTAGTAAATTATATTAAAATGAGACCCCTAAAATCTAGAATTTCTGCACTTTGTAAAGACATGGGTGCCGAACATTCAGTGTTACTATTTTATTACGAGGCAATAAGGGCAAGGCACATGGGAAATGTTTGCAACGTGTTTATGAATTAAGAAATGAAATCGCCATTTTCCTAGAACAAGAAAACCGACCGGCAGCCGAGAAGTTTGGAGATAGTTTATTTGTAATGAAATTGAGCTGCTTGGTCGATATATTCGAGAAACTAAATACCTTAGACCTTTAACTCCAAGGAACAAATACACATATATTCGATACAAGTAATAAAATTAATGCTTTTTGTAGAAAATTGGAATTTTGGAGCAGAAATGTAAAGCAAAAAAACCTAGGAAGGTTTGTAAGTGTGGGTGAATGTGTTAAAACATACAAGGCTGAAGAACAACATGTGAAAGTTGTTTTAGTAACCATTAAAAATCATTTAGCCATGTTGACAAAGAATTTTAAAAAGTATTTTCTTACTGACGACAACTTGGTAGCAAGTTACGAGTGGGTTAGGGATCCATTTCAAAATACTCCCGAAGCGCTCTCAACTTACGAAGAAGTAATCTTCATAGACTTCACGGCAAGTGGCGAAATCAAAACACAATTTAATAATAAATCACTCTTTGAATTTTGGGCAGGGGTGAATGATGAGTTTTCTGCACTGTAAACAAAAGCATTTCGTATACTATTGCAACTTTCAACATCCCACCTTTGCGAAACCGGATTTTCTGCGATGGCTGCTTTGAAAACAAAATATAGATCTCAACTAAATATAGAAAAAGAACTTAGAGTGTCTATTTCTAATATTAAACCATCCTTCGAAAATCTTTGCTCTGCAAAACAGGTCCAAGAGAGTCACTAATAATTATTAAACTTGTTTTTAATTTAGTACTGGGTAAATTAATTGTGGGTAAATACATTGTGCAGTACTAATTATTGGGTAAATACATTGTGCAGTACTAATACAATCATATTTACAGGTGTATTATATCAGTGTAAATGTGTATTTTATTTTTTATTATGTCAGAATGTATTTTATTTTGCTTTCCTTTCAATAAATTATATTAAATGTTTTTAATGAATGTTTTTAATAATAACTTCTTTTCGATACGCTCGCGCCCCCATAATAGTGTAATTACGCCCTCCTGGAGGGGCGCGCCCCACAGGTTGAGAAACGCTGACGTAGGCTGAAAGGTTTTTGTCTAGCTACTTAAAACACATTTTTTTTTGCAAAATTCGATTTTATTCATCAACATAGTCTCCTTCAAAAGCGATACAACCAGTCCAATGCTTTTCTAACATTTCTATAACTTCTTATAGAAGGATTTGTCTTTGCCTTGAAAATAGGCCTCAGTTTCGGCGATAGCGTCTTCATTGGAGCCAAATCTCTTTCCCGCGAGCATTTTTTTGAGGTCTGCGAATAGACAATAGTCGTTGGGGGGCAAATCTGGAGAATACGGTGGATGAGCAAGCAATTCGAACTTCAATTCATGCAATTTTGCCATCGTAACCACTTGTGACCCGGTGCATTGTCTTGATAAAAGAGCATATTTTTCTTGTCCATTTGGGGCCGTTTCTTTGCGATTAATGCCTTCAAACGCACCAATAACTTTATATAATATTCGCTATTGATAATTTTTCCCTTCTCAGCAAAGTCGATGAAGATTATTCCATGCGCATCCCAAAATACAGAAGCCAAAACCTTTCCAGCCGACGGTTGTGTCTTTGGTAGCCTCGGGTGGTTTTCACCGGCTACTGTCCACTCAGCTGACTGTCGATTTGGTTCCGGTGTGTTGTGGATGATCCATGTTTCATCCATTTTCACATATCGCATTAAAAAATTCTTTTTATTGCGCATAAACAGATCCAAACTGCGCTTAGAATCATCAAGAAGTTGTTGTTTTTGGTCCATGTGAGCAAACGCGGTACCCATCTCGAACAGAGCTTGCTCATGCCCAAATGTTCATGCAAAATATGACCAACACGTTCTTTTGATATTTTTAGGGTGTCAGCTATCTCACGAAATTTCGCTTTAAAGTCATCCAAAACAATTTTGGGATTTTTTTATGTTTCCGGTGTAACTACCTTATTTGGGTGTCCAGAGCGTTCAGCATCATTTGTATCTCTACAACCGCGTTTAAATTTAGCATATCAGTAAATGATGAGTCATTTTTCAGGGGCAGAGTCCCCGTAACACCTATCAAGTCAAACAGTGTTTACTCAACATACGAAATTCGATTTTTTTCTTTGGGTTGAAAATACCCACTAAAACCACTGTATCTTCTAAACTAATCGTAGAAATGTCATGAAAGTTTGACATGTATCGTTTAAAGGTTGGTACTTTTCAGTCTACTAAATTCTAAATATAGCAGTGAAAGCTTCTTGGAGTGCTTGTTTTTAAGGAAAATACATTTCTATACAAAAAAACAGTATATTGAGAAGAAAAAACATGTTGACATAAACAAAAATAATTATTTACGATAAACAATTCCACATCTCTTCGTCCGCGCCGAAGTGCCATTCCTTGGCTTTCTGTGCAGATTCCTCCTCGGATTTCTCTTCTTCTTCGGAACTTTCGTCGTTAATATTGGGTTCAGCAGAAACAAGCATTTGTATTGCTTCTTTACTAAACGACATAGATCTTTTTTTTGGGTTTTGGTCTTATACTAGATATTAAGGGATCTGAGCTGAGCAATAATCAGTTGAGGACATCATTTCCCACTGTTCATAGGTGGACTCTAGAGTTTAAACATGGTCGTAAAGCTTCAATAATGATCCACGTTTAGGACGTCCAAGAATTGCCAAAACTGGAGAAACTGTTGTATAAGTACAAGATATGTTAATGGAAGACCGTCGATTAACAGTGGATTATTAAGCTGAGGCTATAGGCAACTTACATGGATCAGTGCCTGAGATCTTAACTAATATTGTGGGTATGAGAAAGCTATTCATAAGATGGGCACCGCATTTGCTAACAACGGAACGAAAACGCACTCGAGAGAAACTTTCTAAAATAGAGAATAAAACTGATTTTGTGTATTGATTTGTGACTATAGATAAAACTTGGGTTTACCAATATAATCCTGAACAACGACAACAAACCGCACAGTGGACTGAGCCCAGTTGTGCAACTCGAAAGCAGCCAAAGTGGCATCAGTTTTCCGGGATGCAAAATGAATTTTGTTAATTGATTACCTTCAAATTGGTAAAACAATCACAAGAGAGTATTATTGCAACTTTTTGGACCAACTGAATGAGAAAATTCGTGAAAAAAGGCCAGGTTTGCAGAAATAAAAAATTATGACAATGCATCTGCTCACAAAGGTGCTTTGGCAACGGCAAAAGTAGTTGGATTAACGAACGAATTGTTGGAACATCCACCCTTTTCACTAGATCTGACTTCATGACTTCCTTCCATCTGTTCCCAACCTCAAAAGATTTCTACGTGGGAAGCGTTTTTCAACAAATGAGGTCATAGCATCCGTAGATGGGTGTTTTAAAGGTCTTCGGGAAAACCACTTCAGAGATGGGGTAAATGAATTGGAAAACCGCTGGAAAAGATGTATTGAGCTCAAGGGAGATTATACGGAAATACCTTGTTTCATTTTCCGCTTTCAAAACTTATTGACTGACCAAGTAAATAACATGTAGCCTGAAAAGTTTTCGGTCTGACACATAGATGTAGCCTTTTTCAAAAATCCATGTGATTTTTAGGAAGTACCGATCTTCAAACGATACGTGTCAAAATTTCATGACATTTCGACGATTAGTTTGCAAGTTACCTGCAATGGAAAAAATCGAATTTCGTGTGTTGATTAAATATTGTTTTTTAATGGGAAAAAAACAGCAATGGCTTGATAAGTGTTACGGGGATTCTGCCCCTGGAAAATCACTCATCATTTACTGGTATGCTGAATTTAAATGCGGTCATACAGACACAAATGATAATCAACGCTCTGAATGCCCAAATGAGATGGTTACACCGAAAAACATCAAGAAAGTCCACAAAATTGTTTTGGATGATCGTAAAGTGAAATTGCATGAGATAGCTGACACCTTAAAGATATCAAAATAACGTGTTGGTCATATTTTGCATGAACATTTGGGCATGAGAAAGCTCTGTTCGAAATACGTTCCGCGTTTGCTCACAGTAAACTAAAAACAATAACGTGTGATGATTCTGAGTGCCGTTTAGACCTGTTTAAGTACAATAAAAAGAATTTTTTCATGCGGTATGGCTCCACCAGCTGAGTGGACAGCAGCCGGTGAAAGCGGCCCGAAGCGACCAAAGACACAACAGTCGGCTGGAAAGGTTTTGACTTCTGTATTTTGAAATACACCTGGAATAATTTTCATCGGCTATGCTGGGAAAAGAAAAACCATCAATAGCCAATATTATATAAAGTTATTGATGCGTTTGAAGGAAGAAATCTCAAAGAAACGGCCCCAAATAAACAAGAAAAAAGTACTCTTTCATTAAGACAATGCACCGTATCACAACTTAATGGTTACGATGGTAAAATTGCATGAATTGAAGTTCGAATTGCTTCCTCATCCACTGTATTTTCCAGATTTGGCCCCCAGCGACTCTTATCTATTCGCAGATCTCAAAAAAAATGCTCGCGGGAAAGAGATTTGGCTCCAATGAAGAAGTTATCACCGACACTGAGGTCTATTTTGAAGGCAAAGATAAATCCTTCTACAAGAAAGATATGTTAGAAGAGCGTTGGAACGATTGTATCGATCTTGAAAGAGACTATATTAATGAATAAAGTCGAATTTTGCAAAAAAAAATGTGTTTTAAAATATCGAACAGAGTGTGACGAGTAATTCAATTCTTTGCACTATAAAAGCAGAAACCATATATTTTCAAACCTTTAAAATATTAAGGAAGTATGCAGTAACAAGAAATTAACAATTTATAGTTATTTAATTTTAACGTTTATACTGGGGCCTCTTATTATCATTATCATTAATTCAACCTTCATTATTACTTATTAAAGCCGTTTTCTTAATAACGAAAATCATTAAAAAACTGTGAGTTTATGTACCTACAGATTTGAATGACCAAAATTACCGTTTATACCGTGGATTAATCGATGTTCGTTGGGGATTCAAGACTCATTTGTTAGCGCTTAATGGTGTGCCACCTAATTTACTGGTCTGACTGGTGAACCTTTTAGTCATTTCGGGATCGAACATGTCTAATAATGTTATTCGGATGTGATAATTAAATTATTGAAAGGGTTTAACGGGTATTGGCAAATCTAGCAAAGTGAAAATCAATAGGTGTTAAGGTCACCTCAGATGTTTAAATTCATTTGGCAACATCAACGTTCGCAGCATAAAAATGGTAATTGGAATTCAGGTGTTGCCAGTTTTTCTTGATCTAGCTGAAGCTTTTGATGCTCTGAATCATGATTTATCATTAACTAAACTTATACCTAATAATATATTGAAACGTCTTGACTTTCTTTACTTTTAATAAATATTTTATTTATTAAATAGAAGCCGTTATTTGCCCCTTATGTATATCTTAATTTTGGGAATGGATTGAGTGGATATTAATACTGATAGAGGACAGAATTAAAACATCAGCTAGCTCGTTTTTTACTGGTAGAGTACATGGAGATCGAGGTAATTTTTGTACGCCTTTTGAAAATGGTCTCTATTATTGTTTAAAATTTGGTTGTACAGTTTTTGGGCACCATTCATTTTAGAATAAAAAGTTCAGCTCAAAAAACGAATAAAGACTGAAGAGTTATTTAGTTGATGAAATAAAATTAATTTACGTACAACCGTTGCGTCCTGAAAGAAAGAGCAGGACTTCAGTGAGACATTACACATTTAAATAAAAAAGGATATATTTATTAACAAAGTAAAAACTCCTAACTTTATTACACTACTAAAATTACTTCTACTAAATAACAAACCTTTAAGCTAGAAGAGTGTACACTATGGCATAGGATCTTTAATTTATGATTATTAAGTTTTCAATAAAAGGCTTGAAACAACTCGATTTTAAATATTTTTGAAACTAACTCCGCGAATTACACGTGAAGAGTAGTCGATGGAAACGCACCTGTAGATAGGAAGTGAGATTTTTAGACTGTTGTGCTTATGACTTACCCTCCTCGAGGGTTTTCCATAAGTTACTCGGCCTCTCCTGGTGAGACTCTCATAAAAATATTGTCTGAGCCATCACCATCCCAGTTTCATTTGGGCTGCCAAACACTTTTTGACCCGAAATGCCTAAGGATGAGTAGGATATTTCAAGAAAGGAAAAAGGCCTTAAACTTGAGAGCTGGAAAAACCGTTACTGCACTACTACCTCAATAAAAAAAACCAATCTGGCGTGCTGGAGAAGAAAGCCACTACGGTCTACTGGCGAAAAAAGCCACTACTGCTTCATGGTGGAAAAAAACCTTTATAAATTTTAAATGGCTGCTTAAATACCATATCGTCATCCCTTCTCCTTGGGTCATGCAAATCTTGACGCGTTCAATGCGAACTAAACAAGTCAAGTCGGCAACACGCATTACACACTCTGCCGGTTTAAATTAAACTGCTCAAAAATTTAAAATACTGTTTTAAGATACACTGCTCAAAAATTGAAATCACTGAAAAAAATATAAAAATGTAATAAAATATAAATTATAGAGAGAAAAATAGTGTCGTAACATGATCTTAAAATCTAGGAAAAAATGAATGTTACAATATATAACAAAAAACTAAATTGATTATGTTTTATACAATGACAAGAATATTGTAATCGACACGACAGTCCTGTGCACGATAGGCATTGGCAGTGACCATCGGATGCTCAGAGCAAAAATAAGAATATATCTGAAGCAGGAGAGACGTAAATTGATAATGCATGCAAAGATAAAGACACCGACAGAAATAATAAAGCAAAACACAGACGAATATCGGCAAGCATTGGAAAATCATATAAAACACATAAACTACCAAGCAGAAATTGATGAATTAAACACACATATAACCAACAGCCTACTCATGACTACAAAACAAACAGCACCATCGAAAAAAGAGAAAACACAAAAATTAAGTAAAGAGACACAAAATCTTATGAAACAGAGAAGACTATTAGGAAATGATCTTACACATGGTAGATTAGAATTGGGAGAAATAGACAAAAAAACAAAGAAAAAGATCAGAGAAGACGTCAGACAGTACAGAAACTCGAAAATAGAAGAAACTTTGAAAGAGGGAAAAAATTTGAAACATCTAAACAAACAAATGAATGAAGGGAGACATCAAATAATAAAACTTACAAATAACGATTACCAAGAGATCGCACAAATCAAAGAGATAAAGGAAGCTACAGAGAAATACCATATTATCAAACACTATGCGACACGAAAATATCGGCACCGCCCGGAAAAGAAGAAGGAAATAAATTGATAGTAAGAAATGTAGGATCTGAGGAAATTTCCGATATAACAACGGATGAAATAATGAACGAATAGAAAGTAAAATACCAATACCTTGTTTGTGCTTATTTGTAATAAGGGCAACAAATTTAAATTGGAGAATTATAGACCCATCAGTCTGTTATCGGTACTATAAAAAATCCTCACTAAAATCATAGCATATATGTAGATTAACGAACAAATTAGACAGTTATCAACCACGTGAACAAGCGGGATTTATGTAGACGGGGGATACAGGACTTTGGACCATCTTCAAACAATTAGATTACTTGTGGAAAAAACAAATGAATATAAGGTTACTTTGTGGATAGCATTGGTGGACTACGAAAAAGCATTTGATTCCGTAGAGACATGGACAGTCCTTTACGCCTTAAGTAACAGAAAAGTCGATGAAAGATACACAACTTTTTTTGAATACATTTATAAAAATGCAACATCACAAATAATGCTTCAAGAAAAAATAATAAAATCAATTTTAAAAGAGGAATTAGACAAGGCGACTCGATATTCCCAAAGCTGTTCACGTTGACTCTAAAAGACATATTCAAATCGATAAAGTGGGAAAATAAAGGAATACTAATTGACGGTGAACGATCAAATCACTTAAGGTTCGCAGATGATGTCACTCTGATCGCCAACACAAAAGAAGGACTCCAAGAAATCCTGATGGAGTTCAATAACAAGTCTCAAGAAATAGGTCTAAAAATAAACTTCCCCAAGACCAAATATTTAAACAACGAAAGTGAAGAAAACAGCCAGGAACTGTTAATATGAGGTGAAAGAATAGGAAAGGTACAAACATTCATATATTTAGGACAAATCAAAATATTAAAAAATAATTTGAAGGCTGACTTGTGTAGAAGAGTCTCGTTAGCTTGCTTTGCGTTCGGAAGGTGACAATCTACATTTAAATTAGACATTCTAAATACAATAAAAGCCAGAGTATTCGATAAATATGTATTGCCGGTTTTAACATATGGCATTGAAACGTGTGCTTTAAATATAAGTATAATGAATAAACTCCAGGTAACCCAAAGACAAAGGAGAGAAGAATGCTGAATATTAGACTCCAAGATCGTATTTATAACATCGAGATACGAAGAAGGTCAAAAATGATAGACAAAATATAACGAATATGTATATTAAGGTGGAACAGGACGGGTCATTTCGCAAGGATGAATGATAACAGATGGACACGCCGTATAGTTGAATGGACGCTTAGAGAACACAAAAGATGCAGAGGTAGACCACAGACAAAATGGACGGACGACATAAAAAGATTTGCAAGACACGATTGGATGTAAAATGCAAACAAGCTAGCTCATTGGAGACAACTTGGAAACGCAGAATAAGCTAATGATGATGATGATGATGATAATGACACTTATATTAGCCCAATCGCCAAGGGTTTTGAGCCCTTATTAAATGTTAACAGGCTGCATTTTGCCACACAGGTAGTTTTTTAGACTTAGAATACGACAAATAAAAAGTTTGCTAAACTTTGATGTAGGCTAAGCCCAAGAAATACAAAATAAAATCAAAAATGCGGTTTTTCGGTAATACCTCGAAAAACTAATACCACCACATGAAAGAGTGGAAAATTTTATAAAGAAAATAGCGTGAAAATTTATTAAAAATTCGGATAGGTGATGCAAAAAGATAGCTTTTTGAAGAGGAGACTTTCATCTTTCCGACGATATTAATAGTTATTATTTTTGTTGTTATAATTTGTAAAATTTAAAATGAAATTTTTGTTTGCATGATTTTAACGGGCATACAGTAAATTACAAATATTTAATGAAATACAATATTGAAAAAAAAATCCTTGTGCACATACCATTATTGTACCTTAAGTTTCGATATAAAAATAATTAAAAATACTCACATTGTCTGTGATATTTAAAAATTGAGTATTAAAGTATGAAAATTTACCTGCTGTTATACGCTGCCGGCAATTTTACGTTCAAAGCAGTACGAAATAGCCAGTTAAAAATATACTTGATATTAGAAAATTATTAAACACTTTAAAAAAACTTTCTCTTTTTTCGTAATATTGCTCTTAAAAAGTTATCATATTATTTTTGCTTATTATTAATCATACAATTTAAACTTAAAATAAAAAAAATATTTAAAGGTTGAAAATGAAAGATAAAAGTCTTAGCTTTAAGTATAAAATATTTATATTTCATTTAAATATTCAGATAAAAAGAAAACAGTTACTAAAAACACAAAAATTCTAAATTACTCGAAGGAATTTTGTTAATGGCGATCGGAGAAGAGACGCGCATGCAGCGCCACCAGCCCGGTCTGTTTTCTGTCATTTGTACAACGCTCACATAGATTGTTTACTGTATATTGTTGAATAAACTTTTAAATGGAAAATATTTAACTTTAAGTGTAAATTAAGTGTTGGTTGCTGTTTAGTGAAGTCAACTATTTTTGACTGTCGTTTTTATGTCTGCTACATTTTACGCTTCTAGGTTTTAAAAATTATCAATAAAGTAATAATAAATTAATAACAATAAATAAATATAGACTTTTAAGTGAAACTTACGCTGGTTTGAAAAGTCCGTGCAAAGTCCGAGAGATGGCACCACCGGCGCGTATCGAGGTCATGTTTAGTTAATAGCATCTCTTGAATGAACGCACACCAAGTTTCAGCCATATTGGTCTATTTCTTTGTGTTTGGCATTCGTGTGAATCAATGAAGTCGAGTGATTTTCAAGAAATGGACGAAAAAGAATTTCGTGTGGCGATTAAACATTACTTTATGAAAGGCACAAGGCCTCAGGAGACTAAAGACAAGCGTAATAAACATTATGGTGACTCTGCACCTTCGATTAGAACAGTTTATAAGTGGTTTCAAAATTTTCGGACTGGCCATATGGGCACAAGTGACGCTGAACGTTCTGGACGGCCTGTGGAGGTTACGACTCCAGAAATCATTGATCAAATCCATGATATCGTGATGGATGACAGAAGAGTTAAGGTGCGTGAGATTGCTAGTGCTGTGGGCATCTCGACTGAATGGGTACATAATATTTTGCATAAACATTTGGATATGAGAAAGCTATCCGCAAGATGGGTGCCGCGATTGCTCACGCTTGACCAAAAACGGAATCGTGTGAAGTGTTGCAAGGATGGTTTGCAGCTGTTCCAGAAGAATCCGGGGGACTTTAAGCGTCGTTTCGTCACTGTGAATAAAACATGGATACATTACTATACTCCTGAGACCCAACAACAATCTAAACAATGGGTTACCAAGGGGGAATCTGCACCAAAAAAGGCGAAGACCGTTCCTTCGGCCGGAAAGGTTATGGCGACTGTCTTTTGGGATTCGTAAGGGATAATCCTCATCGACTATCTGGAAAAGGGTAAAACTATTACAGGTGAATATTATTCATCGTTATTGGACCGTTTGAAAACCGAGCTGCAAGAAAAACGCCCGCGATTGGCCCACAAGAAAGTCCTTTTCCATCACGACAACGCACCAGCACACACCTCAGCAGTTGTGGTCGCAAAATTAATGGAAATAGGATTCTAACTCGTTTCACATCCCCCCTATTCTCCAGACTTGGCTCCCTCGGACTACTATTTGTTCCCCAATTTGAAGAAATGGCTGGCGGGACAAAGATTTTATTCAAACGAGGAGGTGATTGCAGACACTAATGGATATTTTGCAGACTTGGACAAATCCTATTATTCGGAAGGGATCAACAAACTAGAACATCGTTGGACGAAGTGTATAAGTATAAGTGTTGAAAAATAAAAAAGGTTTACCCCAAACACATAAGTAGTTTTTATTTTTGCACGGACTTTTCAAACCAGCCTCGTACTGTTATAATACTGTGATAATAATCTGAACTAACCTGAACTAAACTGAAAATTTTTTAAATCTGTCCTCAGATTTTTAATTAGCACCCCAAAAGACCCCTTAGTAGATATTTTAAAAAGAAAATTGGAAAATTAAATGAATTACTCTCTGGCTGTATACTGTTTTTTTTGTAGAGTTTCCCGTTCTTTTACATGGTGCCATTAGTTTTTCGATATCTTTTTTATTTTTTTCCAGATATTTGGGAAAAACTGACTTTTTCATTTTATTTCCGATTTTTTAGGCTTAGCGTACACTTTGGAGCAACAAACTTTTTTTATTATATTCTACGCCAAAGAAACTACCTATATGCCAAAATGCAGCCAGTTAACATTTAATTAGAGCTTTTCATCAAAATTTGCCTCTAACTACTGGGCTATATAAATTATTTAAAAACAAGATTGTTTTAATAGCCTAAAAATCATAGTAGATGAAGTGGAAAGAGCAATAACTCAAATGAAAGATAAGAAAGTAACAGGCCCTAATGAAGTTCACCCTAAACTACGGAAATTCTTTGATCGGAAAGGACTGATATTTTGAACATCCTTACTTGTGCAATGGCTACATTTCGCTATCATGATTATATAAAAGAAAACATCTGCAAAGACTTGTGATGACTACAGGCCCATAAGTTTACATTCTTGCCCTCTGAAACTATTTCTCAAAATTATCCATAACAGAATTTATCGTTGATGTGAAGAACATATATCTAGAACCCAGTTCGGTTTTAGAAATGCTGTTAGTACACGCGAGGCGCTCTTCTGTATTCAGGTTGAATAGATTATATATTTTTTAAACGCTCTCAGAATTAGCCATAAAAAACTTATTCCTGTATGTAAATGGTTTTTTTCATATAACATATCTCGGTAACCATAAATCTCACAAAAATTTTGCAAAGAACTTTTTTGTAGACTATATAATACTCTACAACTTTTCTCAATAACCTTTTATTATTATTTTAATAATTAAGAAGTTATAAACAAAAAAATGAAAATTTAGGGGATGAAAAAAAAATTTTGTTAACTTTTTGTCTATTAATTTTATAAAAAAAATGCATCAGAACTTTTTTTATAGAGAATGTTATAACAAAAAATTTGACCTACTTTTCTTTATGATTTTGATTAAGGTTTTTTTACCGCGGCAAAAGGAGGAAAGTCAAAGGTAGGTGAACTTCTTTATTTTTACAATACATATTATTTATATTATTCCATTTCATATTTTTGTTTATTAATTTATTAATATATTTTTACTGTTCCGTACGGAACACTTATGAGATCACTTCGTGTCTGTCTGTCCGTCCGTCTGCCACACCCGATTTTCCCCGAAAATATTCGACATAGAAAGTTGAAATTTAGTACAATTATAGGAATTGATTGCTCAATTAGAGCCGTGTAGTTCTGGAAGTTAAATTTTGACTTAAGAGATTAGTTTTGGTGTGAAATCGGAAGGGGAAATTTTTTATTGCCAGGTTATGGAGTGGGGTGTCGTTCGATATAGTTGGTTTAGTTAAAAATAGTTCACGCACAATCTAGGAGATTTTATATGGAGATCGATTGCACATTTAAGGTACAAACAAATAAGTTTTTAAACCGACTTTGTTCTTTCGCTCTAGCACAGCATTTCTTACAAGAAAATCGTTTACCATTTCGGTATTAATCTTGGAAAAGTGAAGAGAAAAATCTGTTTGAAATTCTGTTTTAATTTTGTCCAAGCCCAAACAGCTGCTAATATAGAAGTTAAAATCAGATATAAATGGGCAATGATCCAGTTTTTTCTAGCGCTTTACCAAGGAATTAATTCTTTTCAAATAATAGATAAAAAAACTTTCTTAATTATGGTTAAATATCATTTTTACTCTCTGTTTTCTGTTATTATTTTCATTAGATTAATTTTACCTGAAATTTGAAAATCTGTAATTATTGAAGAAAATCGTATGTTTGACTACACAGACCTGCGCTTGAGCTAGTTCGTACAATGACGGCCTTTCAGGAGTAGGTAGGGCTGATAAAATTCAGTTGTGCCTTTTTTTTAATATTTCAAAAATTTTCCTGGATATATATATATATATATATATATATATATATATATATATATATATATATATATATATATATATATATATTATTCAGTATATATCACCACTACACCAAACACTTTATTTTTGCACTCGACGCACTAACATGGTTAGCGAAACGCGCGCAAAAATAAAGTGGTGTAGTGGTGATATATACTGAATAGTATCATTGTGCCAAAGATTCCACATTCCCAACTTAATATATATATATATATATATATATATATATATATATATATATATATATATATATATATGCTATTTTATCTCTGTTACTCGCACAAATAATGTTTTTATTATTGTTATACAACTTAGCAAGAAAAATGTCTCTACTTAAAAAAAAAAACGCCTTGTATAGATATTTATATTTCCTCTCCCTCAGAAACTGATAAAACAGAATTTTCTTTAAAACCTATAATAAATAAAAATTTCCCTTTGACCCGGATTAGACACCCTCCGACAACGGTCTGTGATCGCACTAAAGTTAAGAAAAAAATCCAGAAAACGATGAAACTTTTCAATAGAAAAAGCTTATTGTCCCAACCCATTGGGAAAAGTTGGATATAAATATTGCTGAAGGAACTTTTTGCACGTCGTTCATTTTCAGGTGAAAAAGACTTATCTTCTGGGAATTTGATTCAATAACTTTTTTAGAAAGTTTTTCTTTAATATACTTGCGGATAACATTCTCCTCGATATCCTACAGTAAATATATATCCAATATAGGCCAAGAAAAGGACCATATCAGTTGAAAACGACGAAATATAAAATAAAAAATATTTGTTATTGAGTTTTTAAGGAAATTTAATTTTTCACTTGGAAAAACATGGAAAATATAATTTAAAATTTTTATTCATCTGTCGGGCTGTCTATTTGTTCCCACGATAACTTCCAAACGAAACGTGATATTGATTTTAAATTTTGTACACATATGGTTCTTCAACTAAGGAATGAACCTTCAGTTCTTGAGCAATATTGTTTCGGGGGAAGGGAGTGGAGGTCGATAAATTTTGCAAAATTTCAATAATTATACATTTCATTTGCTGTTTATTTATTAAAATGTGAATAAATTCTAAGCACATTTCGGAGTATTTAAAGTAAAACATTAGGGGGTTAAAAGGTGGAGGGGGTGAGTAAAATGAGGTTATGTAGAGTATATAAGTTAACTATCTCATTGTTTATTTCTTTGCGAACGCTAAAAGCATATTTCATTTACACTATTTTCTATATCTACTTAACTAAAAAACTCGCTTTTTAGAATAAAAGAAAATGTTCATCTTACGAATGGTTTGAAATTTATGCTCTAAATCTCCTTTGTGAAAATATTAAACTAAATATTCCCTGTTCACTTATTTTAAACATTTTCCCATTTCCACTTCAGAAAAAGCGGTCAAACTCGGAGAAGTCGGTCCAATCAAAAAAAGCCTATTGCCCGTCTAATTCCTAGGGGAAAACTTGAACAAGGGTCCGTTTAGTTTAGGTGAAAGAGAAAAGTAACCTTTGGGGATCGGGCACAATATCTACTTTTGAAAAGTTTGTATCTCTAATATTCCAACTATTGTGTTCTTCTTTTATCCTGTATATTTAACGAGACTGTAGTAGATATGTTACTCTAACAGAAAATCTTACCTCATCTTGTTGCATTCTGAATAATAAATAGATCTATACTGAAAAAATAATTGGCATGTATACTGCATTATACACACCGATAGTATTCTCAATATTAATGCTATAATTAAATACATCTACTGTCCCAAAGGACACATTAAAAAATTTTGGTGTCTATTGAATTTAGTAACTAATAATATCGTCTAAGTACGAGGGTTTTTTTGAAGTTTTGCAGTTTTTAACCATTTTTTGCTTCCGAAAAATGAGTGAAATAATTCGGAGCATTACGTGTTGATAAATTTTCGCACTAAATATAAGAGTGGACAAGAAATTTGTAACAAAGTTACATCATTTTTCTGAGGCAATATGCGTGTCGATTTTATCTTCAATATTAAACATCAGAAAAAGTTCATTCTTGCTTTAATAAGCAACTTTAAACTTATTTATTTTTATTTACTTCATCCAATCCATATTTCACCATAAAATCAGCTTTTTCAATTTCTCGGCTCGGCCTCGGTCCACTATCGTTCCTATACAGTAACATTGCGTCAAGCCTCTGTTTATGATATGCTGGTACTGCCTGCGCGCGTCGATTGTCTCGTATCGTGTGTCTGGCGGGCCGTGCTGCTGCTCTAAAAAGTAAGCGAAGCTGTTAGTAGCAGTTGAGCAACAATCGATCAGAATCAAATTCGATCGATGTGAGAATCAAAGTAGCCTATCTGGTTCAATGCTGTAGACTAGTACATCCTTTTTTAGTTCAGAACAGCGTTCCACGTCGCAATGAAGAGTGTGAACTACCATCACGGCAATCTACTGAATAAACTGCTCACCGCTTGCTCGCTACTCACCGCTTCGGAATAAACCGCTACTCGCCGGAATTAACAGGCCCGTTGGCATCTACGTTCCTGTTCACCCGAGCATGTGCTGCTTACCGTTTTCAAGTGGCGACCCATCGATCAGTGTACATGGAAACGACCGAGAAGTTTTACCACAAGATCGAGTGTGGCCGAAAAGAGAATACCTTACGCCGTAAAACCGACCGAGGTGTGACCGTGATTATTGCTGGGGAATGTCTGATGCGCTGTTGGAAAAGTTACCGACAGAGGTAAGGCATTCTGGTATATCGTCGCGATGCCGCCCATGATTCGCGTACGTCGTGATCAATCGGAACGTTTACCAGCGTGTGCCAGCACAGTGAGCCAGGAAACTGATTTTTCGTTCAAAATTGTCTAGACCCCTCAATTATTGACGAAATTAGGCATTTGTTTTTAAAGTATTCAGAAGCGAATTCCGGACAAACGTAAGGAAGCCGATTTGCAAAATATAACCTCAAAATTTTTTAAAATTGCAAACAGCAACACGGAATCGGGAGGTAAAATTTCGAAGTTCAAGTAATTTCAAGTTTACGCGATCAAAGCTGGTTCACCGGGGGTTTCTGGGGTAGCTGAATCTATTTTCGGGGTCATTTTGATCATATACATCCTTTTAAGAAGTGAAAATTGGGGTTGGAAGGGAAGAAATTACGATATTAACCTGAATTAGAGTTTCTCGTTCAAAATTGATTCCTCGGGGGTTTTTGGGGTGGCTGAATCTATTTTCCAACCCCTATTTCCACCCCTCGACAGAATGCATATGATCAAAATGATCCCGAAAATATATTTAGCGACCCCAGAAACCCTAGAGGAACCAGTTTTGAACACGAAATTCTAATTCAGGTGAATATTGTAATTTCTCCCTCTTCAACCCCCATTTTCACACCTCAAAGGATTCATATGATAAAAATGGCCCCGAAAATAGATTCAGCGACAGGAGAAACTCCCGAAGAACCAGATTTGAATACGTAAACCTGAAATCACGTGAACTTCGACATTTCACCTCCCGGTTCCGTGCTGCTTCTTAAAATTTTAAACAAAAATTGTGGTTATATTTTGCAACTTGGCTTCCTTACGTTTATCTAGAATTTACTTACGAGTATTTTTTTTTTCTAAATGTCTGATTTCGTTAATACTCGTAATTGAGGGCTCTAGACAATTTTGAACGAAAAATCAGATTTCTGGCCCACAGTGCACTGCTTCAATGACGTCATTATGCGCACCCCGATCCGTCGTACACATTCCGACCGATTTCGTGCCACGCTTTTGCGCATACACGCATACTATCTTGCTCCACACCCCTGATTTTCGTTTAGTTGAATCTTTGTGTAATCGCTTGTTTCGTTTTATTCAGGGCGTATTGAAGATATGTCACCATCAGCAAGTAGTTGACATTTCTTATCCATTATCCACTGTAACAAGTTACCGGAGCCTTCGGTGGACCCTTTACTACGTGAATCCAAAGGGTGGGGCCAGAGATTTAACCGTTAGATAACCGTCCAAAAGTCTACCGATTTTTGGTCTAAACAGTTTAAAGAGCTTAGAGATGAAAGAACTGAGAAAACTATCAAACTTATTGCTGTGAGATTAACGAATGACGATTTTAGAGCTAATTAAAGAAGCTGAAGTATCCAAAACTACAGTTTTTAAAATTGTGTATGAAGAGTTAGAGACGAAAAACGTTTCTGGAAGATGAACCTCCACACTCCTTACATCAGAGCCGAAACTTGTGATGAAAGAAACTTCTCAAGAGCATATGGCTGATAGTTTTAATAGATAACGTCCACAGGTTATAGAGCTTTTAGGCAAAACTCTTCTGGATTTCTCCTGTGTCGTTTGAAACATGATATTTTACGAAACTGATTTAATACCGCTTGCACACGCTTTTGATATTAGCGTAATGGAGTGAGGGGGTGGGGCTTCATGTTTCCAAACTGGTGATAGGTAAAAACCAATGTCACAATTATGGTCGCTCGAATGTGTATTTTGATGGACCTCGGAATATTCTTGGAACATAAAGAGAAATTTTGTTACAAGGTTCTTTGATTCGTCACAGAGAACCTGGTGTACTGTTTTATGCTGGTGTTTTGTACGTGCTAAAGTGGAAATATTACGAAGGTGTACTGCTGTCTGATATTCTTTAATTCTAGTACATAACACGTAGGCTGAAAAGTTTTTGGTCTAGCTACTTAAAACATATTTTTTTTGCAAAATTCGACTTTATTCATCAACATAGTCTCGTTCAAGAGCGATACAATCAGTCCATTTCTAACATTTCTATATCTTTCTTGTAGAAGGATTTGTCTTTGCCTTCAAAACAGCCCTCAGTTTTGGCGATAACTTTATTGGGGTCAAATCTCTTTCCCGCGAGCATTTTTTTGAGGTCTGCGAATAGATAACAGTCGTTGGGGGCCAAATCTGGAGAACACGGATGAGGAAGCAATACGAACTTCAATTCATGCAATTTTGCCATCGGAACCATTAACTTGTGACATAGTGCATTGTCTTGATGAAAGAGAACTTTCTCTTGTTCATTTGGGCAGTTTCTTTGCGATTTCTGCCTTTGGTCGCTTCGGGCGGCTTTTATTGGTTGTTGTCTACTCAGCTGACTGCCGATTTGATTCCGGTGTGTAGTGGTGGACCTACGTTTTATCCACTGTCACATATCGCATGAAAAGATCCCTTTTATTGTGCTTAAACAGGTTCAAACAGCGCTCAGAGTCATCAACATCTTGTTGTTTTTGGCCCACTGTAAGCCAACGCGGTACCCATTTCGAACAGACCTTTCTCATGCCCAAGTGTTCATGCAAAATATGACCAACACGTTCTCTTGATATCTTTAGGGTGTCAGCTATCTCACGCTATTTTACTTTACGGTCATACAAAACAATTTCGTGGATTTTTTATGTTTTCCGGTGTAACCACCTCATTTAGGTGTCCAGAGCGTTCACCATCATTTGTATCTGTACGACCGCGTTTTAATTCAGCATACCAGTAAATGTTGAGTGATTTTCCAGGGGCAGAGTCCTCGTAACACTTATCAAGCCATTGCTTTGCTTGAACGGTATTTTTTCCCATCAAAAAACAGTGTTTACTCATCAAACAAAATTCAATTTTTTACCATTGTTTTGAAAACATCAAAAGTAGCGTCACTAAAACCATTGTAACATGTAAACTATTCGTCAAAATGTCATGAAATTTTCAAACGTATCATTTAAAGGTTGGTACTTCCGAATTTTTTTTTTAGAAGGGCGACATCTATGTGTCAGACCAAAAACTTTTCAGCCCACGTGTTACTTCTCTACTTATTTCAGCGATATCTCTCCAGATGTCTCCGAAGACCAGCAGTCAAGTAGGTCAGTCTGCAGTACTATTACGTCAACTTCGTGCTAAATTTCGAAGAAACAAATGCTGAGGAAGCAGTCAGGATGATAGGCAGCATTAATTTTTGAATCGACACAGGAAAAATCCAGAAGAATTATACCTATAAATATTTCGTCACTTTGGACGATGACAGTTATTTTTAGCGAATTGTCTTGTACGCATGAAGCAGGAGTCGATTCAATGGGTCTTCACCTCGAAAGAGGACGAAAATTCAGTGATCTTCTGGAAATTTGATCGTGATTATCTTTTGAGAGTGCGAAGGAATTTTGCGTAATGAATATACGAAAAAAGGATCCATAAGTAATGGAGAGGTTTACAAAAGGACAATTCAGAACCTAAAGAAGGCTATTAGATAAAAACATCCAAATTCATGGCAAATAAAAACTTTAAAAAAATGTTTTTTTTTTGACTGAAATGAAATAACTCTAGAAATACTGGACTAAGTGCATTAATGTAAACAGTAATTTTGTAGATAAATAATATTCTTGCGCTTTTTGAGTGTTTCGTCATAGTTAAGCATATACCAGGTGTACAAGTATGAAATGCGAATTTTTTTTCTAAAAAAACATGTTAAATTGGGAAGAATGATAAAAAGTGTTTGATTCAAAGTATGCTCCATCGCTTATTATACATTTTTCCCATCTTTCGGGCAATTTGTGAATACTACGCCAGTAAAAATCTTACCCTTTTGCTGTGAACCATTCATCGAGCCATTTTTTCACATCTTCGTACGAACCAAAGCGCCCGCGCTGCTCAGCAAGTGCGTGACCCATCGATACAAACACGTGGTAATCGGAAGGAGCCAAGGTTAGTGAGTAAGCCGCATGGGGTAGAACTTCCCAGCTGAGTGCTTCCAACGTGTTGCGAACTGGTTTTGCCGTATGTGATGGAACATTGTCATGAAGAAAAATGACTTTGTGTTGCTTCTTTCGGTATTCTGGCCTTTTTTCAAGCAGCGAACGGTTCAAATCGGTCAATTGTTGTTGCTAACGTTTAGTATTAACCGTTTCCCCAGGTTTTAACAGCTCATAATAGACCACGCCCCTCTGGTCCCACCAAACACAGAGCATTGTCTTTCTGCCAAAGCGATTCGGTCTTACGGTCGATGTGGATGGTACGCCTGGACCTACCCATGATTTTTTGTGCTTGGGATTCTCAAAATAAATCCACTTTTCATCCCCTGTAACTATATGATGCAAAAACGACTTCCTTTTGTACCGAGCGAGCAAAATGTCACACGCGTTTTTGCGCTGTTCCATTTGCCTGTCGTTCAACTCATGTGGTACCCATCTACCGGGCTTCTGAATCTTTCCCATCTCTCGTAGCCGATTGGAAACAGCTTGTTGACTAATGCCCAATTACTCGGCGAGTTGTTTTTGTGTTTGCGAATCATCTTCGTCCAACAATGCTTGCAATTCCACATCTTCGTATTTTTTTGGCGGTTTTCCACGTTCCTTGTCTGCAACATCGAAGTCATCACTTTTGATATGATTCAACAACAGTTTTATTCAAATGAAAACAAAAAATTAATGCTGTCCGCGAATGCTCTTTGTTCGGTATAAATTTCGACATATTGAACACAACAACACAACACTATGCACACACTTTTCCAATTTATCTCTCGTGCGTATCTGACACTTGTTGATGACACAACAAAATGGCGCAGTGTCAAATCTTTATAGCACAAACTGCATCGGTGCGCCACCTGTTGTCTGAAATTCGCATTTCATACTTGTACACCTGGTAACTTAAAAAATATCGTTGCATATTTCAACATGTATGAATTTTAGTGTATCAGAGACAAATTTTTGATATTATGTTGTTAATAATAACGACTTAATAAATCACAACGTATATCTGCTGCCTCTATCGAACACAAAGGGATACTAACTTTAGAATACTTTTTGCATTTCTTGCAGATACCCCTGATCGAAAATGACAGTTCGCCGGTCTTCTTGACCTGTTTTTAACTACCGAGCCAGAGATTTACACGTTTACAATAAATCCGCCGTTAGGTTCTTCCCACCAGAAACTGCTTACGACATCGAGTAGTCTACCAGTCAGTAACAGAGTAGCGCTTAAATTGCGCAAGATTTGGCACTAAATGGGAAAACTCATGGAATATTTTCGAACCTTCCCTCGGTTAGACATGTATTTTAAATCCGACGACCCATCTGACAGCGCGATGTCATTTTGGCTGTTATGGAAGCTTACATCTCTTTTTCGAAGAAATGTCCTTCCAACAGCCAGCCGTTGTTCGACCGAAAACATAAAGAAGCTGTTGCTTCTAAACATTTGTCTACCAATATTGGCGTAAAAATCCTAACGTCATCAATCATAACATAAAAACAAATTTCTTGCCTGTCCCAACAATTCAAGGTTCTTTTGGTTAGTCGCTAAGGCCATTAGTCAAAATTTCACTAAATCCACTACACCACGGCTTACATGGCCAAATAATACTATCGCAACAACACCAGTTGAGAAAGCCAACTTGTTAGCTGAACTCTGTCTCACATTCCACTGTCGATTTTGAAGGAAAAACACTACCAACTAACATCAGTTTTTTGTAGGCTTTTCAACATATCCTACAGAAAGGGAGTATATCCTTCCTACTGAAAATGCGCTGCAGTTCAGCCAATACCCAAAAAAAGCAAGCAGACCTTGTGAAACAAGGCTATTAATCATATTCTAAAATACCTAAAAGAAATTCGATATTATTATCGACCATCAATATGGCTTTCGTAAGCAAAGATCGACTGGAGATTTTCTCACTTATGCAACCCATATTTGGAACATCGCGATTGTATACTTTGGAGAATCTCGAGCGGTTGCACTTGATATATCCAAGGTATTCGACCATATTTAGTATGGCGGATTGTTGGCTAAGCTACGCGACTATGATATGTATAAAAAGTTTCTCTCTTCGAGCTGACAGTTCAAACTTTTTGTTGTCAACGTCAGCATGTGCGCTGTATAACACCCTATAACTTTTATTTGAACATTTTTTTTATACACTGATCAATAAATGCTGTGGAATCGTTATTCCATACATCTGTAATATATATAAAATGCAACGTCTCTCTGTCTGTCCGTTAGTGCGCTTATCACTGGAGAACTGCGTATCTGATTTACGTACTTTTTTTTAAAAACATACATATGTTCTCTGGCCAGGTTATAGGCTATATTTTACTACGATAGATAGCGTAAGGAATGAGCAGTGACGGTAATAGTGAATGAAGTTTGCCGCTAGCGCGTTCCCTTGCAATACACTGCCTAAACCATTAAATATGGAACAATATTATATAGCAGAGAATATCTGTAATCTATAATATATATAAAATGCAATGTCTCTCTGTTTCTCTGTCCATTAGTGCGTTTATCACGCGAGAACCACTTATCCGATTTACGTGTCTTTTTTAAATTCATACATATATTCTTTGGCCAGGTTATATATTAATAATAATAATAATCTATATCTATAATATATATAAAATGCAATGTCTCTCTGTCTGTCTCTCCGTCCGTTAGTGCGCTTATTCTTCGAAAACCACTTATCCGATTTACGTGATTTTTTAAATTCATACATATGTTCTCTGACCAGGTTATAGATATATATTTTATTACATCTATAATATATATAAAATATATATAAAATGCAACGTATCTCTGTCTGTCTGTCCGTTAGTACGCTTATCACTGAAGATCCACTTATCCGATTTAGGTACTTTTCTTTTTAAAATATACATAGGTTCTCTGGCCAGGTTATAGGCTATACTTTATTACGATAGGTAGCCTAAGGAATGAACAGTGACGATAATAGTGAATGAAGTCGGAAAAAGTTTGCCGCTAGCGCGTACACAGCCTAAATCATTAAATATGGAACAATTTTACGTAGCAGAGAATATCTATAATCTATAATATATATAAAATGCAATGTTTTTCTGTCTGTCTGTCTGTCCGTTAGTGAGCTTATCACCGGAGAACCACTTATCCGATTTACGTGCTTTTATTTTAAACATACATATGTTCTCTGGCCAGGTTATCTATCTATAATATATATAAAATACGTCTCTCTGTCTGTCCGTTAGTGCGTTACGTGCTTTTTTTTTAAAACATACATATGCTCTCTGGCCAGGTTATAGGATATATTTTATTGCGTTAGCTAACATAAAGAATAAGCAGTGACCATAATAGTGAATCAAGTCGGAAAAAAGGTTACCGTTAGCGCGTTCTCTTGCAATACACTGCCTAAACCATTAAATATGGAACAATATCATGTTGCAAAGAATATAATATATATAAAATGCAACATCTCTCTGTCTGTTTGTCTGTCCGTTAGTGCGCTTATCACTGGAGAACTGCTTATCTGATTTACGTACTTTTTTTTTAAAACATACATATGTTCTCTGGCCAGGTTATAGGCTATATTTTACTACGATAGATAGCGTAAGGAATGAGCAGGGACGGTAATAGTGAATGAAGTCGGAAGAAAGTTTGCCGCTAGCGCGTTCCCTTGCAATACACTGCCTAAACCATTAAATATGGAACAATATTATATAGCAGAGAATATCTGTAATCTATAATATATATAAAATGCAATGTCTCTCTGTTTCTCTGTCCATTAGTGCGTTTATCACGCGAGAACCACTTATCCGATTTACGTGTCTTTTTTTAAATTCATACATATATTCTTTGGCCAGGTTATATAATAATAATAATAATAATAATCTATATCTATAATATATATAAAATGCAATGTCTCTCTGTCTGTCACTCCGTCCGTTAGTGCGCTTATCCTTCGAAAACCACTTATCCGATTTACGTGATTTTTTTAAATTCATACATATGTTCTCTGACCAGGTTATAGATATATATTTATTACATCTATAATATATATAAAATATATATAAAATGCAACGTATCTCTGTCTGTCTGTCCGTTAGTACGCTTATCACTTAAGATCCACTTATCCGATTTAGGTACTTTTCTTTTTAAAATATACATAGGTTCTCTGGCCAGGTTATAGGCTATACTTTATTACGATAGGTAGCCTAAGGAATGAGCAGTGACGATAATAGTGAATGAAGTCGGAAAAAGTTTGCCGCTAGCGCGTACACAGCCTAAATCATTAAATATGGAACAATTTTACGTAGCAGAGAATATCTATAATCTATAATATATATAAAATGCAATGTTTTTCTGTCTGTCTGTCTGTCCGTTAGTGAGCTTATCACCGGAGAACCACTTATCCGATTTACGTGCTTTTATTTTAAACATACATATGTTCTCTGGCCAGGTTATCTATCTATAATATATATAAAATACGTCTCTCTGTCTGTCCGTTAGTGCGTTACGTGCTTTTTTTTTAAACATACATATGCTCTCTGGCCAGGTTATAGGATATATTTTATTGCGTTAGCTAACATAAAGAATAAGCAGTGACCATAATAGTGAATCAAGTCGGAAAAAGGTTACCGTTAGCGCGTTCTCTTGCAATATACTGCCTAAACCATTAAATATGGAACAATATCATGTTGCAAAGAATATAATATATATAAAATGCAACATCTCTCTGTCTGTTTGTCTGTCCGTTAGTGCGCTTATCACTTGAGAACCACTTATCCGATTTACGTGTTTTTATAAAATTATAAACATATGTTCTATATAATTCGATATAAGCCTAGATAATGGGAGATAAGGCGAGATAATGGGAGATAAGTATAAATAATGAGAGATAAGGAGAAATAAAGGGGGATAAACAGAGATAAGTCTAGATAATGAGAGTTATGGAGAGATAATGGGAGGTAAGGAGAAATAATGGGAGATAAGGAGAAATATTGCGAGATAAATCGAGATAAGTCTAGATAATGGGAGATAAGATGAGATAATGGGAGGTAAGGTGAGATAATGGGAGATAAGGAGAAATAATGGGAGATAAACAGAGATAAGCCTAGATAATGAAAATTATGTAGAGGAAATGGGAGATAAGGAGAAATGATGGGAGATGAGGGGAAATAATGACAGATATTTTATTACGTTAGGTAACATAAGGAATAAGCAGTGACGATAGTAGTGAATCAAGTCCACGCCAGCGGAGTCGCGAGCACGGCTAGTATGTATATATATATATATATATATATATATATATATATATATATATATATATATATATATATATATATATATATATATGTATATATATATATATATATATATATATATATATATATATATATATATATATATATGTATATATATATATATATATATATATATATATATATATATATATATATATATGTATATATCCTTTCTTCCTTCTCAGTCTGAACGTCTTAGCAGAGGTGTGGTGACTGCCAATGATACTAAGTTTTTCCACTGGTTCCTATCGTCAGCAAGATGAACTGCATCATGCACTCCAACTCCGGTTAGCTCCCGAACCTGATCCAACGAGCGACGTGGAAACCAAACTCAAAATTTTTTTATAGATAGTGTCAGTTATTCTTTTAGCTACTACTAGTTCTTCTAGAATCGAAATATTGGTTCTGAGCGCAGTTCATGGAATACGCAGCATAATACCACATATATATTTTCGAACTCGTAGTTTCACAAGCTTTCATTTGATACCCCACTCAACGACCTTGAAAAAAAAATTCTGACTTCTGATTCACCCTCAAAACTAATCCCTTAAGTCATAATTTAAATTTCTATAGGACTGTGATTAGACCATCAGTTCCTAGATTTGTGACAAATTTTAACTTTCTACGTCAAATAACTTCCGAGAAAACTGACTGTAACAGACACACACCGAAGTGATTCCATAAGTGTTCCGTTTTTCAATTTTGGTAAGGAAAATTAAAAATAATATTCCAATTTAGAGGACACCCTGTGTATGAATATTTATTGTAATAGTGTATTGGGAAATGCATACTGATATTTCAGGCATTTATTATCCGGGCATTAAAAATACCATTACCCAAATTAATCTGCCACTGTACACAACCCAAATACTGAATTTTTAAAAAATAACATTATAAAATTATTATCTATAATTGGATCATTATAGACCCATTTCTAATGAAAAAACATATTACCTTATATTGAAAATGTGTGAACATACTAATTATCTTATTAAAATTAATGATACTTGCCAGATTCTTTTTTAAATATTTCCTGTTTCTCATGTAATAAAAGGTATTAAACATAATTATCTTTAACAGGGTTGAACTAGCCCAATGAAAATGCACCATGGCAAGCATCAGACGCCAGTGTATCGATATAGCTTCAAAAGAGAAATTTTCGACAATCCATTAGTGGGCATCAAGTAAAAAAGACCCGAAACAGAAACTGAATACGCTAGTACGAGCAAGATGGAAATAAACCAATACAATGGGCTCACCAGACAGAATCTAAATGAAAACATAAAAGGAAAGACATACATATCAAGGATTTTCTACAGCTGACGCTGTCTTTATTCTCTCAGCCTTTGATGCCATCCGTTTCTCCCAGTCTCTATCTGTTAGACCCCTGTCCTCCATAGCCTCGTCCACATCGTCTCTCCACGATCGTCTGGGTCTTCATCTTTTTCTTCTCCCTGTAGGGCTCCACTCCGTTATTTTTTTTATCCACCTATTATCTTCGCTTCGTCTTATGTGTCCATACCATTTTAATCGTTTTTCTTCAATGGTGTTTATTGCGTTCTCTTTGATGTTCATTCTGCTTCTTATTTCTTCATTTGTTATTCTCTCCATACGTGTCACTTTACAACATCTTCTCCAATACTCCATCTCTACCGCGTTAATTTTAGATTTATTTCTTTTGTTGATCGTCCATGTTTCTGACCCCTATGGCTTTATGCTTTGTATTATTGATTTGTATATGCGTGTTTTGTTTCTCTTAGTAATGTGCTTGTTCCACAGGATCGAATTTAATTGTCTTATGCATATCCGCGTTTGTCCTAATCTAGCTTTAATATCTTCTTCTGAAGTATTGGGACTCCCATTCCACTACATTTTTGCTTCCATTTTTTTGATGTTTGTTCGAGGTATATTTTGAATAGTGTTGGGGATCCTTGTAATAAGCCTTTTGATGTTTGGAGTCTCTTCCCTATTTTATGTCCTATTTTATGTTCACTGTGTTGTTTTCGTAGAGAGCTTTTACTGCGTATATTAGTTCTTTGTCAATGCCTATTTCTTTCATTGCGTTCCATAATCTTTGCCTTGGTACTGAGTCATAGGCCTTTCTTATGTCTATGAAGGCTAGATGAACTTCTTTATTCTTTGCCAGTTTTTTTCCATTGTTTGCTTTATAGTGTATATGTGGTCTATACATGATTTTCCGGCCATAAAGCCTGCTTGGTCTTCTCCAATTTTTCCTTTTATATTTTCCTCCATAATATTTTTATTTATTTTTCCATACAAACGTCCCATACTCGATATTATGCTTAGGCCTCTATAATTTGTGCATTTTCTGCGGTCTCCCTTTTTAAATATAGATACTATGTAAGCTTTTGACCATTCCCCTGGTATTTTTTCTCCATTTATCGCTCTGTGGAACATGTTTCTCAGCATTCGATGTAATTTATTAAACCCGTACTTAATCATTTCATTTACCACACCCCCAGGCCCTGCAGATTTATTATTTTTGAGTGTTTTTATTGTCTTCTTTACTTTTTCATAGCTTAGTTTTATCTCTTTTATTTCCTTATTCTGTTCTTCTTCAGGGTTCTCTTCTTGGAATTCTTGTCTCTGTCTTCTGTTAGCAGCTTCTTATAATATTCTTCCCACTCGCTTTCTGGGATGTACTCTATATACGTCTTTTCTCTATTTTTAGTCCTTAATGCTTTAATTATTCTCCATGACTCTGTGCTTCTAGTACCTCCTATATACTGTTATACATGTTCGCACGTTTTTTTTTTCCATCTCTCGTTCTTTTCTTTGTTTATCATCCTCCTCGTTTCTGCATTTTTCTCTTTATATTTCTGTAGATCTTCTTCTGATTTTGTATTCAGCCATTTTTCGTATAGTCTTTTTTTCTCCTTTATAGATTCTTTGGTTTTTTCACAGATTCTAATTTTATGTTTCTTATTCTCGTTGTCTGCTTTACCTAATGCTTCTAGGGCCGCCTGTTTGATGCATTTTTTTATGTGGTCATACATCTCTTGGAGGTTGTCGTAGTCAAATTCAAAGGAAAGAAAAGAAGAGAAAATTCCACTCAAAAAGTAAAAACCACTAAAACAAACACCCTGATAACATCCGGCAGCTTAGAACCATCCCAAAACATATAGGGGCTATCTGGGCAAATCTAAAATACACCTCTCCTAGCTTAGTTATCAGTTTTATCCACAGGCTAGATTTGATTGGATAAATCTAACGTAGGTATTTGCCAGTGGCGCAGTTAAAAGAGTGGGGCGAAAGAGGTATCCCCTCTTCCCCTAGTTAAAATTAATGTATTATATTTTTGTTTTACACTTATGTTACTTTGGATTCAATTTTTTCATGTATTGTTAATAACACGAAATCTCAACATAATGCAAAATGTCAAAGTATGTCAGTGCTTTAAACTTATATTGCACTCGTGCCGCTCCTGGAGCGCTTTAGGGACTTCCCTGCAGCACGTGAGCTAGACCCATAAAAAAAAAAAAAACATATTTGTTTATTGGCCTTGCACACATGCTGCAGGGAAATTTCTAAAGCGCTACAGGAGCGACACGTGTGCAGAAAAAGCAATTCACGTTGGTCTTGAATCGCTGTAAATTGAACTCGATCGGAAACAGTCCTGGGCAACTTATTCCAAAGAGATGAGGTTTTCCATATAAAAAACTACTTCAAAAGGGTTATACGAGGAGTAACGAGCTGAACCTCATACGGATGTGAAGTATATTTCTAGCGAGCACCGCTCTGGGAGGAATTAAACGGGTTACATCCATAGAACACTTTCCATGAAAATACTTGTAGAATAGACTCAAGTCGCCAACCGTTCGTTTATGTTCCAACGTATCAAGGTTGCTGGCCAGTCCGGGTTTCCAGTTAGGCGAACAGCTTTCTTCTGAATAGAATCCAACAAATGCAGCGTATGTTTGGGAGCAGAGCCCCAAACATGAGAGCAGTATATCATCGTTAGTCGAATTTGAGTTTTGTACAGAATTAAGAGTTTTTGTGGAGCGTAAAGCTTTCTAGTTCGAAATAATATTCACAGTTTTTTGAGAAGCTCTCCTTGCTATGCCTGCAACATGTTCATGACAGGACATATTTGTTCTCAAATTAACGCCCAACAAATTGAGTGACGATGTTAGAGGAATGGAGTGCACCAACATAACTATGTCGGGTTCAGCAACGTTAACTTTTTGAGAAAAAACTGCCGCCTGGGAACAACCACCTGCTGTCCTCGGATATGCCATATCAAGGATGGATATGATATATCAAGGATGCCCGATGTTGTCTTCAGACAGCGCATCATAAAGCGTATTTTAATGAAGCTAGACACCAAGAAGGCTTCTGGCGCTGACGGAATACCTGCCATAGTTCTCAAAAACTGTGCAAGGGAACTAACACCAGTTTTCTGTAGACTTTTTAACCTATCCTACAGAAAGGGAATATTTCCATCCTGCTGGAAATGTGCCACGGTTCAGCCGATACCTAAAAAAGGTAAGAAGACCTTGCCAAATAACTACCGACCAGTTGCACTGCTTTCAATAATATCGAAAGTCATGGGAAAGGTTATCAATGAGCATCTTCTAAAATATCTTGAACGATTCAATATTATTAGCGATCACCAATATGGTTTTCGTAAACATAGATCAACAGGAGATCTTCTGACTTATGTAACACATGTTTGGAACAACGCAATTGAACACTTTGGAGAATCTCGAGCGGTTGCTCTTGACATATCCAAGGCATTCGACCGTGTTTGGCACGATGGACTGTTGGCTAAGTTGCGCTCTTATGGTATGTCTGGAAGGTTCTGTTTGTGGCTCTCATGTTTCCTCAGAGAGCGTTCTTTACGAGTGGCGGTCGACGGATTTCTTTCAAACACCCTCACTATCAACGCCGGTGTGCCCCAGGGCTCCATACTGTCTCCTACTCTCTTTCTCATTTACATTAACGATCTGCTGGAAAAGACCGGGAATCCAATCTATAGCTTTGCAGATGACAGTACGCTTGTCTCTTCATTCACCTTGAACGCTCGGACATCGGCTGCTCAGGCGAATATCCGCAGACAGCAGGAGGTCGTTCAACTTAACAAAGACCTGGAAGAAATTCTATCTTGGGGTGACAGTAACCAAGTGGAATTTAACGCTATAAAAACCCAAGCGGCAGTTTTTTCTAAAAAAGTTAACGTTGCTGAACCCGACATAGTTATGTCGGGGCACTCCATTCCCCTAGCATCGTCGCTCAGTTTGTTGGGCGTTAGTTTAGGAGCAAATATGTCTTCTCAAAAACTGGGAATATTATTTAGAACCAGAAAGCTTTACACCCCACAGCAACTGTTAATTCTTTACAAAGCCCAAATTCGACCAACTATGGAATACTGCTCCCACGTTTGGGGCTCCGCTCCCAAACATACACTGCATTTGTTGGATTCTGTTCAGAGAAGAGCAGTCCGTCTGATTGGGGACCCGGAATTGACCGGCGGCCTTGATTCGCTGGAACATCGAAGAACGGTTGGCGACTTGAGTCTGTTCTACAAGTATTTTCATGGAAAGTGTTCGAAGGATGTAGCCCGCTTAATTCCTCCCAAAGCGGTGCATGTTAGAAATACACGTCGCGCTGGTACTTCGCATCCGTATGAGGTTCAGCTTGTTACTCCGCGTACGACGCTTTTCAAGCAATCTTTTATATGGAGAACGTCATCCCTTTGGAATAATTTGCACAGCGCTGTGTTTCCCACCGAGTACAATTTACAGCGATTCAAGAACAACGTGAATCGCTTTTTCCGCACTCGTGCCGCTCCTGGAGCGCTTTAGGGACTTCCCTGCAGCACGTGTGCTAGACCAATAAAAAAAAAAAAAAAAAAAAAAAAAAAAATTGCGTGAGTAGCCAATGTTCGAGCGTTCAAACAGAATGATGAGATATTATTATTATATAATAGTATAATGCACCCGATAAATAATAACGTCCCTTTCTTGGACAGAGTTTCAGATCTGGTATTAGCCACACTAGATCTTCGAGATCGCAGTAGGACGTCAGTTAAAGACCTAAACCTAACTTAATTTAACCTTTCTGTAGTAAAAAAGTTACTTTAGAAGAGACACATATATTTTTTCGTTCAGTCCAGTCCGGATCTGACTTTAAAACACTTCTATAGATCCAATTATTGATCCATATATCAAACTATACCTCTGACGCATTTCTTTCTCTTTTGATTTATGTCGAGTTACTGATATCTCATTAATGATTAAACAGTTTGCGCTGTCGATAGAATTTTAAAACTGTTAAAACACGTGGATACCTAATGGCAAAAAGAAGTGTTTTAACTCATAGATACGATTATTTCTAATAAAATTACATGGAAAATAAATCTTGGGGTATTGAGTAGAAATTTATAGAGAGCAAAAAAAAAAAATTACAATTATGAGGTTTGATACTAATTATTCATAGACAGGAGTGTAGCTAGAAGAGAAAGGGAGGGGGCTAAGATGAGGCAACCTATTCTACAAAAAGGGAATAATTCCTTCATGCTAGAAATGTGATACAGTTCGGGCGATACCTAAAAAAGGCAAGTAGACCTTGCCAAACAACTACTGAGCAGTCACACTTCTTTCAATAATATAGAAAGTTATGGAAAGGGCTATCAATCACCATTTTCTAAAATATCTAGAAGGATTCAATATTTTTAGGGACCATAAATATGGCTTTTGTAAGCAAAAATCAACAGGAGATCTGCTAACTTATGAAATAAATGTTTGAAACGACGCAATTAAACACTTCGAGAGGTTGCATTTGACATATCTAAGACATTTGACCGTGTTTTGGCAAGACGGATGGTTGGTTAAGCTACTTCAGAAAGCATTCTTTATGGGTGAAAGGCTACGGATTTCTTTCTAATGCCTTCACTATCAACTTTGGTTTACCCCAAAGCTCAAAATGTCTTCTCCTATTTTTTTCATTAACAGTCTGCTAGAACAGATAGGTACAAATGTCATCCTACACTAATCAACCCTATTAAAAATTTGTATGAAGCCAGTACTGCTATGGTGAAAACAGATAACAATTGTTTGTCTAGATGTCGAATAACGAAAGGTGTAAGACGAGGCTGCAGACTCTCCCCCATCTTTTCAACATTTATAGTGAATTTACAAGAAGTATTAAATCGATGAGAAGGAGGAATTAATATAGGTGGTCGTCGGCTTATTAACCTTCGATATGCAGATGACACCCTATTGCTTGCAACAAGTCAAGAGGAATTTTTTACTTTTATTGACTTGACTTTAGAATATCAGTGAAGAATACGATCTATAAATAAATAATAGCAAGACGAAAATTCTGATAGTTAATAGGGAAAACAATAACTTCTCAAACGTACAACAGATTAATGGATATGAGGTGGTTAGCAGCTTCACATACTTGGGTGCTTTGATCAATAACACCGGCAACTGTGGAGATGAAATACGTCGAAGAATACAAATAGGCCGCACAGCAACTCACAAAGCTTTGGAGATCCAGGGACATCAGTCACAATACGAAAATAAATCTAGTAGAAAGCCTTGTATTCTTCATATTCAGGTATGTATCTGAAACTTGGATTATACGCACCGCTGATCGACGCCGTATAGATGCGTTTGAAATATGATGCTGGCGAAGGATGCTGAAAATTTCGTTTACAGTTCAGATTCAGAAAAAAAATGCTCAGTCCTTAAGGAGGTCAAACCGAAACAGAGACTTCCCACCACAGTCTATGCTAGCATCCTAAAGTATTTTGGTCACATTACATGTCTGATAATATGGAGGAACTTGTGGTGCAGGAAAAACCAAATGGAAAGAGGCGACGCAGAAGATCACCTAGACGCTGGAAGGATACGATTGAGATGCTGTTGGGTACCAACATGGAGCAAACTACAAGACAAACAGCTAACAGAGAACGTTGGCGTGCCACTATTAGAAACATCGCCAATAGACTGGATAGCCACACATAATCGTGATATGTCTGACAAGACATTTAGACTAGAGGAGGAGGAGGGGGAGAAAGGACAAGGAATCCAATCTACAGCTTTGCAGATGACAGTACTTTTATTTCTTCATTCACTTTAAACGTTCGAACATCGGCTACTCATGCAAATATCAGCAGACAGCAGTTGTTCAACTTAACAGAAATCTGGAAAAAGTTCTATCTAGAGGTGACGATAACCAAGTAGAATTTAACTTTACGAAAACTCAAGCAGTAGTATTTTCTAAAAAAGTAAACGTTTCTGAACCTGACGGAATTATGTCGGAACACTCCATTCATCTAGTAGTTTTTTGGACGTTTACTTAGGAGCAAATATATCTTGGCATGAACATGTCGCATGCCTAGCAAAGAGAGCTTCTCAAAAGCTATAGATATTATTTCGACCCGAGATTTACACTCCACAACAACTCTTAATTCTGTACAAAGCTCAAATTGGACCAACCTTGGAATACTGCTCTCATGTTTGGGGCTCTCTTTCCAAACATACACTGAATTTGTTGGAGCTGTTGGCCTGACTGGAGACCTAGAACTGACCAGAAACCTAATACCTTGAAACAACGAAGAACAGTTGGCGACTTGAATTTATCTACAAATCTTTTCATGGAAAGTGTTCACTAATACGTCACATCTCTATGAGGTTCCGCTTGTCATTCCTCGTACAAGCCTTTTTAAGCTGTCTGTATATGGAGAGCCTCATCCCTTCGCAATGATTTACCCAGGGCTGTGTTTCTACTACCTAGTCTCATTTACAGCGATTCAAGACCAGCGTGAATCGCTTTTTCCGCACACTCGCCGCTCTTGTAGCTCTTTGGGATATTTTTGAAGCACGTTTGCTATGCCTATAAAAAAAATTGCATCAGATGTAGTCTACTTTGAAGATGATAACATTTCAGTTGATAATTAGCATTGTATTTTTAGTTTTATTGAGGTTGGTCGGTTATTTTTAGATGATTAGTATATCGAAATCCCGTGGCTCATCCTCTAAGACGTCTAACATAAGTTATACAATAAACACGTGGGCCCCAAAATTTGTACGGGTGCATTTGTTAATTAAGGGTCTAAAATCTCATCATTTGATTTTGAAAAGTTAGTTTTCCACATATATAACAAGAACTCTCAAAGTGATTAAAACACTTTCTTGACGCAATCACATAGATATGGGATAAAATTAACTTCTAATTTTTCAAGTTAATAGTCGTTCAGTCACAACGTAATGTCTTAAATGTAAATACCTTTTTTTTGCCAAACTAAATTGGCTACTGACACAAAAAAACTGAGGCTGACCAAATAAAAAAACTATTCCAGTTTTATAATGAAGGTACCTAAATATGTTCGACTTCCAATCTCCATCCATCTTTCGGTCGATCCATAGATCTTCCAGGTTTCTTTCCTCAATTTCCCTGTCTAACCCCTCTCTCCAATTTGTTCTCGGTCTACCTGGCCCTTTCCTGCCTTTTTGTTGCCATTTTAGTATTTGTTTTGGGGTTAGATTTTCGTCCATTCTATTGGTGTGTCCAAACCATATGAGTTGTTTGGTTAGAATGTTATCTGTAATAATGTGTTTAATTCCCATGATTTCTTTAATAGGTTCGTTGGTAACTCTTTCTCTTCTGGATATTCCTGCTGCTCGTTCCCAGAAGTCCATTTCCGTAGCTCCCAGCCTGGCTAATGCTCTTTCCTTCAGAGGTCATACTTCACAGGTATATAATGTGATACTTTTCGCTATGGTTTCATATATCCTCTTTTTGTTGGTTTTGTTTTTAGATTTATCCCATAGAATGCTGTTTAACACTTTAATGGCGTTTCTTCCCGCCGTATTTCGCTCTCTTATTGCTCTGTCGAGTGTTCCATCCTCCGAAATTTTTATACCCAGATACTTGTAATCGCCGCAGTGTTTTATCGTGGTTCGATTGTCCATTATAGATCTTTTTGTATTGACTTCTAAACCCCAATCTTTGCATTCGTCAAATAGTCTTCTCGTCATGTGGTGAGCAAAAAATCTACTCAAACTATTTGGCTTCATTTAACATGGATCCTAGAATTTTATGTTATTATATTTTTATAGATATCATTTGAAAGCCCATTCTTTCACCATCGCAACCTTTAATCCCTCAGTGATGCAGGGGCTGGATTTCTGGCTCGTACCCTTCTTTTGAGCTCATCCTACATGTGCTCGATTGAAGTGAGGTCAGGACTGTTTAATGTGGGTGTTCGTGACTCATCGGAGAGTAAAACGGAGCGCCATTGCTCTAAGGTCCAGTCGACATGTTTTTGGGCAAATCTAAGTTGCGCTTGCCGATGAGCTGCTGTCATTTTGGGTTCGTTAGCTGGTCTCTTCAAAGTTAAGTTAGCTTTTTCAAGTCTTCTTCTGACTGTTCAATGACGAACTTGTCGGAGCACCTGCTAGAACTCAACTCCGGCCAAGTACCGATTTTTTAGAGTTGTGTTGACAATGAAGCCGTCGTCTATCTTCGAAGTACCTTTTTTGCTTCCAAATCTTGGTCTCTGTGTAAACGTAACGTCTGTACACTCTGGAGATAGCTGACTGGCTCAGATGCAGTTGAACAGCGACTACACTTTGGCTATGCCCTTTTTGCAATAGGGCAATGACTTGTGCCGTTTCTTCCGGGGTGGTATCCATTTCCCGATGACGTAATTAGTGAGCAGGTACAGCAGGGATGTTAACGGTTCAAGTTCCGATAAAGGAATGATAGGAAAATGCAGTTGCATGTGTTTTTATAGGGATGAATAGGATGCAACGCGTACGTTGCTGAGCGAGCAAAAACGGTTCTATTGAGTAAAACCATTTTAGTCGGTAAAACTTTTTGGAAATCCAAATGTTTTTAGTTTTATTGGAAAGAGTAGAAAATCAGCATTATAATGATATCGAAAATAATACCACTGTTTAAAAATTAAATTCAAGGATCGGTGTTAAATGAAGTAAAATCATTTGAGTCGATTTTTTTATTCACCAGTATAGTTCAGGTCGTGGCGATCTTGAGCTACTTGGTCATCTGCGCAGCATAGCGTGTTTGTTTTTCAATTTGTCAATTTCGTGTGATAAGAACAGTATGTATAGCGTTTAAACGGGTGAATTAGAACGTCGCCAACATCACTATTCATTGACAACTCTTTGTCATCTAACCGTATTTTTCTTAAAGAGTGTGACGTAACTACACCACTGGCATATTCACTTCCCGTGATACCGAGTAAAATGCACAGATTACCCCAGTAATTCATACGTAAACTCCACTTGGTAAATGTACTTTGTTTTATCGCAAAATGTTCCAGAATAAATTATTAATAGGGCCAATAAATCTCGGAACATTGTAGGCCTACTCTTTGGGCAACCCTTAGAAAATGTCAACTGGCGGGATATTTATTATAAAAGAGAAGATGTATGAGCTATACCTGAAAACATTTGTTAAGCAGTAAGATTACATATTCTTAAGTGTATTAACTTCCTTTGCTCGTTTTCCTGTTGCTTAACTTGTTTCTACGTTATTATTGTTATTTCCTTAGTACTTTGCTAGCAAATATAAATGAAACTAACGTAAACTTTACGTACACCTCGAATTTTCAAAAATTTGATTTTTTTTAAGGATTTTAATTCTCTATACTTCTAAGAATTATTAAAAAAAAATAAGGTAGTTCACTCGTGACAATCCGTGCCAAAAGTATAGTCTTACAGTAAATATAAAAGGTTTAAAATACTCAAGGGCAGAGTATTTTATTCTTGTCGGAGACTGTATTCAATAGATGGAAACTTTCATATGCAGACACACACTAATATAATCACACTTTTAATGAAAATAAATGTGGCAACACTGCCAATGCATATACCGAATGCTCTATAGAAGTAACGCTTTTATAGGTTATATTTATTATACTTTGTGTATGTTTAACGTCAATGTTATCGGTTCGCACGTTAGAGTCTACGAGCGCATTGGAGGCCACGCGTCACACAGTAGTCTGAAAACCCGAAAAGCTGGCCATAATGTAAGAAACAAAATGTTCTATTTAGGAATTTTTACCTGTTTGAATACTTCTCCCAAGTCGATTTACGACCACTCAGGTGCATATTCCTCTTGCACCTGTCTCATAACTTTAATTTTATTTCAAAGCGTCGAGTGCCACGCAGCATCTCTCGTGAAGTACGTCAGACGTCACCAAGTTTAGACTATTATAGCAAGCGCAAAAGCAAATGAATTTTCATTGCGGAAAATTAGTTCTGTTCCTGAAGGTGAGTACAATTTCATTGTGTTTCTGGAATTTCATATTTTCTTAATGTTAAGTGAGTAATTAACTGTTCAATTATCGAGTTTTTTAAGAAAATATTCCCAAAAATCTTTGAAGAACAGGCAATAAGTTAAAAACTCCACTGAACTCTAACGTGAAATAATTTGGAGGGTGTTTGTTAGTCATTTTTTGCCAAAATATCGAAAAATTAAGTGCTTGATATCGCAAGCTTGGTATCTGCGTTAGTTTTTGGGCGAAGGTGTGCGTGGATACCATGGATGCGTTCTTCTTAAAATTCGGGAAAATGTTGAAACTTTAAAAAATTCAGGATGAAGTTACAAAATTTAACCAAGTGTTTGAAAATTCGGAAAATTGTTGCAAAATGTTAACAGTTAATTCGGGTAAACGTTGCAAAATGGGAAAAATATTTTTAAATGCTGTAAATTGTTGCAATATGATAAAGTTAGTTAAACCATTCAGGAAAATGTTACAACATGTAACAAATTGTTTACAACTTCGGGAAATTGCTGCTAAAATTAAAAAACACTTGAAAATTTTAATAAAATATTACTAAATTGAAAAAATAATTTTAAAATTCTGGAAATTGTTGCACAATGTAGTAAATGTTTTAAAAGTTCATAAAAATTTTATACAAATAACTCAGGTTTTTCAAAAATAGTTCGCCATTTTGAAGCCACTTTTTTTAATATTTAAACTTCAATCAGTTACCCCAAGAACCCATGTATTTTCATAAAAAAATAACTAACGTTTTTCCAAAAATAGTTCGCTATTTTAGAGCCCCTATTTGTTTTTCCAAATTTGAACATCATATTCGTAATCAGCGATCCCAAAAAACCCACGTAGTTTCATAAAAATTAGTCACGTTTTTCCAAAAATAGTCCGTCATTTTGCAGCCGCCATTTTGTTTTTTGAAATTTGAACTTCATATTTCTAAACAGCAACGCCGAATACCCATGTATAGAAAGTTTCATAAAAACAACTCACGTTTTTCCAAAATAAGTTCGCCATTTTGGAGCTGCCATTTTGTTTTTTGAAAATTTGACTTCATATTCGCGATCAGCAGTCCTGAAAACCACGATATACCGGGTTTTATCGAAATCGAATAATACCTTCATATTTTGGCCAGCGTTTTGGGAGATTTTTCTTCTGTTCATCATCAGAACAGTATTAAAACTCCTTTAATATAAGAGGTTATTAACTTTTCTTTAAATTGACTCAGTGGCGTTTTACGCATTAAAGGAATACGATCTCATTTTCGAGTGAAACCGAAAATATGGTTTAATTCTCAATTGTTTAAAAAAATTGTTTACAACTTGAACAAATTAAATTTTTACAATAACTGCATGAATTCAACTGAAAAGTGAAAACATTTAGCTTCATTTCTTAAAAAAAATAACTTAATTATCTCTATTTATGCCCGAAATATGAATAAATTAAAAGTTCTATACATAACAACTAGCCTTTATTCGCAAAGTAATTGAAGTATTACAAAAAAAAATTAGGGGGTAAAAAGGCACTTATACCTCTATCGAAAAACACGCAGTTATCTTTGTGTGTCCCGTTTTACTTATTTTGACCCCATACTGAATAAAAGTTAGTAACAAGATTAAATATTCATGAATTCAATGGACTGCCATCCTCGTGCAAACAAACCATTTTGCACAGATTTCTTCTACTCTCTATATTGTTAAAACTAGACAGAATTTAAAGTAAAATGTTAGAAGAACTTTTAGAAATAAAATCTTATTTAAAATGCTCAATCTGATATTGGAATTAACGTAAAATGTATGTCAAACGTTGCTGAACAGTTTTGAATTACTTGCTTTATTTATCACAGTCAGACAACTACACTGTAGGAATTACCATTGCGATACTGTTAACCTGTTAAAATGTAGGTGGGATTTCGAAATATAAGATGTTCGGAGTTACCCAACCTACCCTACTCTTTTTGAGATATTAAAAACCTATCGCATTTACTAAAGTAAGCTAAAGAAGAAGAAAAAAGTTTATCGAACCAAAAAATTTAATTATCTACCAACTTTTTGTTCTTAACGCAACTGATAAAAAGATTAGAACGATAAGACCAAATAGGATGGACGCTAATTGAAAAAATCGATCGTCTATTGGCTCCTTAATATTTTAATTTTATTAGATAATTTTCTATAATGACTTGCATCCCATAATAGATTTAATTGGGCTGAGATTCAATTATCGAATATGTTGAACAAGTACACTATTTACATAGCAATAAAAGGTCGTATACACACTATGTCCAAAAAGAAACTGAAATTTTAATAGAAAATAACGTACGAGTCAATTATGGGGTTACATCGGCGTTTTTTAAACTGTGGGGCGCGCCCTACTAGGGGGCGTGATTACACTATTGGGGGGCGCGAGCGTATCGAAAAGAAATTATTATTAAGAACATTTATTAAAAACATTTAATATAATTTATTGAAAGGAAAGCAAAACAGAATACATTCTGACATAATCAAAAAATAAAATACACATTATACCTATAAATAGGATTGTATTAGTACTGCATAATGTATTTACCTAATAATTAACATATCAACACTAAATTAAAATTTAATAATTACTAGTGATTCCCTTGGGCCTGTTTTGCAACGCAAAGATTCACAGTTCTTTTCTGTATTTAGTTAAGATCTATATTTTGTTTTCAAAGCAGCCACCGCAGAAAATCCGGTTTCGCAAAGGTAGGATGTTGAAAATGGTAATAGTATACGAAATGCTCTTGTTTTGAGTGCAGAAAACTCATCATTCACCCCTGCCCAAAATTCAAAGAGTGATTTATTATTAAATTGTCTTTTGATTTCGCCAGTTGCCGTAAAGTCTATGAAGATTTCTTCTTCGGAAGTTGAGAGCCCTTCGGGAGTATTTTGAAATGGATCCCTAACCCAGTCGTAACTTGCTACCAATTTGTCGTCAGTAAGAAAATTCTTTGTCAACATGGCTAGATGATTTTCAATGGTTACTAAACCAACTCTCACATGTTGTTCTTCAGCCTTGTATGTTTTAACACATTTGCAAACATTTCTAGGTTTTTTTGCTTTACATTTCTGCTGCACAATTCCAATTTTCTACAAAAAGCATTAATTTTATCACTTCTATCAAATATATGTGTATTTGTTCCTTGGAGTTGAAGATTTAAGGTATTTAGTTTCTCGAATATATCGACCAAGTAGCTCAATTTCATCACAAATAAACTATCTCGAAACTTCTCTGCTTCCGGTCGGTTTTCCTCTTCTAGAAAAATGGCGATTTAATTTATTAATTCACAAACACGTTGCAAACATTTCCCACGTGATAACCATTTTACCTCGCAATAAAATAGTAACGCTGAATGTTCGGCACCCATGTCTTTACAAAGTGCAGTAAAAATTCTAGATTTTAGGGGACTCATTTTAATATAATTTACTACGCTTAGAACTGTAGCGAGCACAATATTCAGAGCAGGACTCATTTCTTTGGAAGCCAGAGCTTCTGTGTGGACCATACAGTGTGTCCACACACACAGTGGAGATTTTTGGTTCACAAGTGCTTGTACACTTTGAAATCTTCCAGACACTGAATGAGCACCATCGATATATATTCCGACGCAATTTTTCCACTCCATATTTGCCTCGATTATAAAATCTTTTAAGACAGCAAATAATGCGAATGATGTTGCTTTGAGTTCTATTGGTTTGCAGAAAAATAGTTCTTCTACTGCTGACATATCATCAGAAAATCGAACATAGGCAATGAAATGAGCATCTTTATTGGTATCTGTTGCCTCATCAAGCTGAACTGAAAACAATTTTTCACGCAACTTCCTGAAAAGCTGATGCTGTACATCTTCAGCTATATCTCCAATTCGACAGGCAACAGTATCATTTGATATAGGAATGGATAGCAATTATTTGGCAAAATTATCTCCAAACATAGTTTCTACAATGACAATTGCTGCTGGCAAAATAAGCTCTTCATCAATGGCGTGAGGCTTTTTACATCTGGCTATTTTATATGAAAGTTTGTAAGAGGAAAGTAAAGCTTTTTCATTCACAGACAAAGTTTTTTTAAAAAATGATTTCTGCTTTACATACGATTTTAATTTTAATTCGAAGATTTCTCGGAGTTTGTTAGGGTTCTCACTATGAAGCGTTTCCAAATATCGTTTAAGTTTATTTGGTTTCATGCTGATTTTTGAGCAAATAACACACAGGGGCCTTTCTTCTTGATCTATTTCAGTACTGGTAAACCCTAAATTTAAGTATTCTTGAGAATATTTTTGATGCTTCACTATCGTTTAATGCTCGCTTACGCCCACTTAAAAATTTATCCATGATTCTGCATAAACTTACTGCTGTAAATACTTAATACGTTGAATTTCAATTAACACGTAAATTACAACATATACATTCACGATAAATCCGGTAGCAGTAGAAGGATCAACTCGACTGAGACGGGCTGTAATTGAACGCGGTGCAACATTTATACACTTTTGGACAGACTTTCCGAATGTTCGAGACAACTCGGAACTTCTCGCGAAGCTGCTACCGATATGGTTGACGTGACAGAGAGCAATAGAGAGGCATCGATTCTAGTTTTGTCAACGCAGCAGATATGTGTTGCCAAATATGAATAAATTTACTTATTCTTGTTAGTTTGTAAGGTTTGTAATTAAGGTCATAGTGTAGCATTAGCATCAAAATACTGAAAATACGCTGGGTTACGTACACCTCGAATTTTCAAAAATTCGATTTTTTTACGAATTATTATTCTCTATAGTTCTCAGAATTATTCAAAAAAAAAAAATAATAAAGAAAATTCCATTCCATTACAAAGTTATAGTGTTAAATGTGACCTGGCGTCGGAATGGGACCGCTACCAAATTTCAAATTCAAAATACCTTTATTATTACACTTTTGGTGAAATAGATTAAGTTTTACAGTCTACTCTAATAAGTGTACTCATTTATAAAATGTGCCCTAAGGCTGGCGGATGATTTGCCTTGTAGTTAAAGCTTGTGTATGTATTGAGTTTTTGCTTAGTCATCTCCGACCTGGTCTTTTATGACTTTTACGAATTTATCTTTTTTGGATAGGTGTTTTTAGGAAATTATTATTTATTTTGGGCGTTCTTTTTGAAATAAGGTTTACTGGGAAAAATTAGAGTGCAAAAAACCCAGTTTGATATAGTCAGGTATTTAGGTAGCATATTCAAAGTTTAATTTTTGTTTTTTATGTTCTAATCTCGTTTTAGCCTTCTTCTTGCATCCATCACTCTTTCTCTCCCTCTCTCTCATTCCTACTCTTTCACATGTATTTATTTAATAGCTTATATACAGGTTTATCTATTTCTATTAGTTATATTATTTACATGAGTAATTTCTTTAGATTTTTTTAATTATTACTTTCACCAACACTCTTACTACACTGTTTAGTTTTTGGTTTCATTTATAATTTCTATTGCTATTAGGATCTTACCTGTGGACGGAGCCTACTATGTTTATTATTAAGATGGCTGAAATATGGGTGCAGGGGTTATTTTGACTTCCAGGGTTTCTTTGACAGTTTTTAAGGCCACTTTAACAGGACCTCAAAACCGGTATAAACACGCCACACAGGGGGCAGAATGCATGCAAGCAGGGGGAGAGGGGTGTCCGAGCACAGTCACCGTTCGTGTTAGGTGTGTAGTATGTGAGTGCAGCTGGATACGTTCAGAACTTTCAATTTCGGTCAGTACCTATTGCATATTAATTACCTACATATTGTTTTTAAATGATAAAATAACGTAAAACTATCATTACAGTACTAACAAACACAAATATTACCTACCTAATTTGGTATTTAGATTTACTTTAGTGACCTAAGTAGTTCGACACGAAAATTAAGATTTTTTTGTTTTGTTTTAGGGTTAACTCCTATCAAACTTGTGTTTATTTGTTTCTGCAAATGAACCACAATGGTCCGAACATACAAAAGAAAACTTGATGCTCGAAATTACAGCCAGCAAGGTCTTGCAAAAGCCGTTGACGAAGTTAGGAGAGATTTACTTAGCCAGAGCGCAGCTGCCAAGAAGTACAAAATTAATAGGACCATCATTATAAATAGAATTCATAACAGACATGAAGGAAATCCAGGCCATCCAACTGTTTTAACGCCTGAAGATGAGAAATTGATATCTGAGACATTGGGTGTTGTATCTGACTGGGGGATTTCTATGACCAAGGCTGACATCCAGACCGTCGTTCAAAAACTTGTGACTAAGCAAGGTAGAAATGTTCCACAGTGGAAAGACAACTTGCCAGGTTTAGACTTTGCATGTAGGAACAATCTCACGCAGAGACTAACCACAAATATAAAAACTTCACGGGCATCAATGAGACCCAACGAGGTCAGGGAATATTTCGAAAATTTAAGACCAGCATTGGAGGGGATACGTCTAGGTCTCATCTATAATTATGATGAAACCGACATCACAGACGACCCAGGTGCGACGAAAGTTCTAGTACCCCAAGGTCGCAAACGCGTCGAAAAAGTTCAGGAGGATTCAAAATCATCAATCAGCATCATGTGCAACATAGAGTTGAAGACTAAAAGGTCATCGTAATTGGCGATAATTTAGCGTCACACTTTGCACCTAAAGTTATTTAGACTGCAGAATCTAATAACATTTACTTCACTACTCTGGCACCAAACTCAACACACATGCTACAACCTCTAGACGTGGGTGTCTATGCTCCTTTGAAGAAATAGTGGAGAAAAGCTCTTGACCACTTCAGTGGCCCCCTCGATCATGTAACTTAACAGGTTGACTGCCGATCTATATTTTTTGAGTTTGTGGTTGACGCCGGTAAGATTTTTCCAAATATTTTTATTTTATTGTGGTAAATATGAATTAAAATGAGTCTTGGATGTGTTTTTTTTATGTGCGATTCAAAATATTAGAAAAAAAAAAAAATTTCACTCCGATCGGAGTAATCGGCATTGCAAGTGAAAATTTTTACTAGATGCCGAACACTCCGATCGGAGTGTCCAATTAAATAAGTAAAGAAATAATAAATCGAACTCATGAACTCAAAACATTTATTTCTAAATCATTTTTTGTACATTTTTATGGTAATCCTCAAAGCAATTAAGGCAAAAACCTGGTTGTCCAGGGCACATTTTGCATTCATACACTGTTTGCTTTCTTATTTTATTTTTCCTGCATTCTTTGCATTCCTTTCTGCTTACCCGTTTTGTTTCTTTAGTTACTTTTTTTTCACTAACAATTTTTTCTACTTTGCTAATGCTGTGGACATTTATTTGGCCTGGAGGAATTTGCGGCAAATTAGTAATTGGTCGTCTGGCTAGTAAATTTCTTATGACATCCAATCGGAAGTCATATAATCGTAACTGGTCAGACCGCGAATATTTATTGTACAAAAAATAGGCGTTTATCATGCTCATTTGCAGCACATGCATGAATAACTTTTTGTACCACCGAATGGTTTTACGGCTGCAAGGATAATATGCCATCATTTGATCCTGTCTATCTATACCGGACATAAAAGCATTATATCCAATGATTGCGGAAGGTTTTTTCAGATTCTTGATTTCTTTTGTTTTTAAAAATGCCCATTTCGCTTCTAAATTCTGTTGAAATGTATTGAACATTGCGTTTATCGCGCCATTTTCCGACATGCACTCCATTGCAAAACATAGATTTATTCTCACCACGTTTTAAGTTTGCACTCATTACCTCTTTCGGATTATCTTTCCTCTTAGCTCTCAGCGTACCAGTGCAGTATGTATTTTGTTGAAGTAATTTCCTAGCTAAATTAACACTATTGTAAAAATTGTCTAGATAAACAGCATGTCCCACACCCAATTTTTCCTCCAATAAATGTAAAACAATCTTTTCAGTATGTCCGCTTCCACCATAAACATCTGTCGCACCTTCGTAGACACGAAATTTCAAAATAAGTCCATTAGGCTCTGTCAGCATGTATAACTTCATACCATACCTATGACGCTTATTCTTGATATACTGTTTAAACTGGAGACGACCCCGATAAAGTACCATAGCTTCATCCAAAGACAACTCTCTTCCAGGATAGTAAATTTCTCCCATCTTGTTGTTAAAAAAATCTGCCACAAATCTAATCTTTCCTAACCGATCTGCCGGATCCATATCTGGAGATGTAAAATGCAAACACCTCAAGATAAGCAAAAATCTATTCCTTGACATATATTTTCTAAAAACAGGTAGATTAAATAGCGGATCAGTTTTCCAATAATCGTTAAGACGGTTCAAGGATATTGTGCCAGTGTGAAGTAACAGGGCCAAAAAAATTTTTAGTTCGTCAAGAGTAAGATCTTTAAAATTAGTAATACGTGATTTTGTACTTGTTTCTGGGCGCAGCAAAACCTCGACTGCGTAAGAGTTCGTTCGTTCTACAATAGTTTGTAAAAAATCATCATCAATGATCATTTCGAAAAAAACGATAGGTGCACCCTGTCCTGGAATTTGCACCAATAATTCCTGGGTTTTCTGGAACAAAATTTGTTTTAACGCACCTCTGTCGTTCCATTTTATCTCATCAAGGCTAGGAAGTGTTTGATGTGGCCGAATAGGGTCTATAAAATTCTCTTCTTCGGACTCGGAGCTTGAATTTACATCACTATCGTCTGTGTCTGGTACGTAATGTTCGTCACTACTACCTCCGCTTTCTTCCAATAGCTGCAATAATTCAGTGTCAGTTAGCTTCTTTTTCTTATCATATACCTTTTTTTCATCACTACAATGTCTTTTTTTAATACCAGAAGGCCCAAGTTGATTGTCCATATTGTACGGCAGATTACAACCAAACCAAAAGCAAATCCGCGGAACCACTTAAGCACCTGTTAGAACTTGCGTTTTTAAGCAACGCCACCACTAGAAACACGTTTCATATACAACGCCGATGGAATACTAAAACGTTTCGTAAGAACGCATGTCGAACTCCGATCGGAGTAGACGGCGTTGGCGAAGAGACCCGACGCACTCCGATCGGAGTGGTCGGCAGTCAACCTGTTAACACATTTAGAGTTCTTTTTGTGGGGCTACGTTAAAGATCGTGTTTATGTGTATCCCCCTACAATACCATTAGATATGGCAAATAGGATACGGGATGCGTGCAGGACAATAACGCCCTTTATGCTAAGGAAAGTGAAGGAAAATATAGTAAAACGACTAAAATGTGTATTCAAGTAGACGGGCATATTTTTGAACATTTATTGCGTCATAATAATTACTCATTAGATAAGTTAAACTATATTAAAATTACACAGGTCTGCAACAAAAATGCTGTCTGAATGTTTTCAACTGATTTCTATGTATTTAGGTGTTCTGAAAACTAAAAAAATACTCAAAAAATTCCAGAACGTCAGGTTATTTTGCAAAACGCAAAATTTTTATTATAAAAAAGGGTTTTTTTGGGCTAACTTGAAGTCATAAATAAATAGGTACAATTTTATTTTGATTACTGTTTTTAAATGTATACAGGCCATAACTATCATTACTTTCTAAATAAAGAACGCCCTGTGTGAGCTAAATTAACAAACATAAACGTTGTAACCAGAACGTGCGCGCTCCGATAGTGTAGAAAGTGGCGCGGTACAATTACGTATTAACTCGTCATTGTTTTATAGATCTTGGTTCAATATAGTGCAATGTCATCTGTGCGGAAGTGTGTGAATTCATCTGACAGTTTCTGTTATATTTGTGGCGAATATATGGTATTAAAGCAGAGGTGTCAAACTCAATTTTGCAGAGGGCCATATATTAAATTTAGAATGTGTAGGCGGGCCAGATTCAAATAAAAAAAATGTACTGAATTATTATAACATTTTATTTATTTAATTATATAGTATATAATATACGGTTGTTAAAAATTATGATTCTTCATTGCGATCGCGGGCCTTATTGATACGTCCCGGATGCGGCCCGCGGGCCGTATCTTTGACATCCCTGTATTAAAGCAACAACTTAATATTACGTACTTTGTAAAAAAAGTATACTTCACGTATTTTGGCTTAAAACTTGGAGATCAGGATAAAGTTTGGGCACCTCATAAAGTCTGCAAACGATGTGTTGAAGACCTTCGAAATTGGTTTAAGGGCAAGAAAAAAGCTTTCCGATATGCGATTCCTATGGTATGGCGCGAGCAAAAGAACCATAGTGATGATTGTTACTTTTGTTCGTGTAATGTGAAAGGGTATAATTCAAAATGGAAGCAGTCCATTTCATACCCCAATCTGCAATCAGCTATTCGTCCCATCCCTCATGGGACCGAAATACCAGTGCCCAAGGCCCCTGCTACCTTGGAAGAGATTCCAAGTTCTGACGAAGATGGTGCTGTACCTGAACCCGATGACAAGTCAAGTTTTCAATTTGAAGATGACAGCAGTCCGAAATTGTTTTCCCAGGGCGAGCTAAATGATTTGGTAAGAGACTTGAATCTTCCCAAAAACGCTGCTGAGTTGCTTGGATCAAGGCTCAAAAGCAGGAACTTACTTTTGCCGGGAGTGTCTTCCTCCTGGTTTAGATATCGTGAGAAGCAGTTCACTTCCTACTTTGCCCAAGAGGACGAGTTGGTTTATTGTACCAATATTGAAGGTTTGATGGATACATTTAAGATCTCATACGACCCAGCACAGTGGCGTATTTTCATAGATTCTTCAAAAAGAAGCCTTAAAGCAGTTCTGCTTCACAATGGCGGTTTCTATGCTTCCATTCCTGTCGGTCATTCCGTACACCTCAAGGAAACCTACAAGAACTTGGAATTGGTTCTTTGCAAATTAAAATATAAAGACCACGGTTGGCAAGTGTGCGGTGATTTAAAAATCTTGAGCATGTTGCTCGGACAACAATCTGGGTTTACTAAATTCACTTGCTTTTTGTGTCTATGGGATAGTAGAGACCGAGCAAATCACTGGACCAAAAAGTGTTGGCCTCCGAGGGAGCTTAAAGTTGACGAAAAGAACGTCCTGCATGAAACTTTGGTGCCTCCTCATAAAGTTCTTCTACCACCGCTTCACATAAAGCTGGGATTGATGAAGCAATTTGTAAAGTCACTTCCAAGAGATGGAAATTGCTTCAAATACTTAATATCAAAGTTTCCAGGCCTCTCGGAGGCAAAGTTGAAGGAAGGTGTTTTCGTTGGACCAGATATTAGACGGCTTATGGCTGATCCACAATTCATCACAACCATGACGGATCCTCAAAGAGAAGGGTGGATTGCCTTTAAAGAGGTCATAGAGAAATTTCTAGGCAATAACAAAGACCCTAACTACAAACAAATCGTCAAAAGAATGTTAAAAGCATTTCAAGCTTTAGGTTGCCTAATGAGTTTAAAAGTACATTTTCTTCATTCCCACCTCGACTACTTTCCAGAAAATTTAGGAGGTCTGAGTGAAGAGCAAGGTGAACGATTTCACCAAGATATTAACGAGATGGAAAAAAGATACCAGGGAAGATGAAGCTTCTCAGTGATGGCAGACTACTGTTGGACGCTTCAAAGAGACCTTCCAGATGCTTCCTACAAGCGAAAATGTACCAAAAGGAATGTATTTTAGATAAAAAAATAAGTTTTGTTCCGCAATTATAAATTAAAAAAAATTTTTTTAGTCTTTTATCTTTTATTTTAAGATGATAACTTGTTTAACATAGATACCTACATTGTCAGAAAACGTGACGTTCTATGACAAAATGAAAGTCATTTTCGGATTCAGTACGCAAAAAAAACCAAAACAGCTCTCATTTTTGTTTTTTTTTGCAGACTTGTGTTATTATTAACTATTTATTTATGTTTTTACAATAGCGCAAGTGTTTTAAAAACAAGGTAAAAATTGAAAAATTCAAAATATCGAAAACTATTAGAAAGAAAGAGGTATATGATATACTTAATTGTTGGAGGGTTTTGTAAAATCTATCAGAAAAAATAAGAATATACAGGGTTGTTCCATTTAAAAAATTTGAGATTTTTCATTTTAAAATAGTCGAAATGTATAAATTTATTTTGAACACCCTGTAGCATCTAACTCAAATTTCTTTACATATATTTTTTTTTATCTCTATAGAATGCTCGTACCAATTATGAGTTTTCCACCTTCAGAAACAATGGCGTTACTGGCAATTTTTTACAAACTGAAAACTAGTATTTAAAAAAAAAAATTAAATATTAAAAAAAACTACTAGGTTTAGGTATAAAACATTATTAATAAAAAAGTTATCAAATTTTACTCCGAATTTAAAAATAAATTAGAAAATAGGATGTTCCATTTAAACAAACATAAGTTATATCGGCCACACTCTTTTGAAGTACCCTGTATACTTAAAAATAATTTTAACCTTAACATTCCCTAAAATTATTGTATTTAACATTTTTTCGTCATTCCCGAAACAAATAAGATAATGAACTTTACTCTATCGTTGACTCACCCTGTACATAGCAACATAGAATTGGTTGTGACTGCTCTAAACAACGCAAAAATATTGAAGGTCTCGGATCTACCAAAATTTGTTGATTTCAGTGCATAGTCTTCCATTAATGGGCGCAACTTAATTGTTGCTCTGACTGTGATTATAAATTATTTTAGTTTTATTACCGTTGATCTTAAAAGATTTTTTTAAAGTACTCTCTACTTTACTACTCATTACTTTAGTTTTGTTTCTATTATTTATCTTAACAACAAATTGTGCAGGACTGTTGTCATTAGTAAGTGTTAAGTTTGTTTGATTCTGTTTGCTGTCACTCATTATTCTGAGAGTAATTTATATGGTAGGTACCTATTGTTTTTATTAGTAAAGATAGAACGTCGATTTATTCAAAGTTCTTATTAAATGAGGCTGATTAGTTTATTTTTGCAAAAAAAAATCCCAACTTAGCTGATTTGTTATTTTAAGACTCATTCATTAAAATAAGTGATTAGTTAAGACTGAAATATAATTTAACAAGGAAAAGAACAAAGAATGAAAAAGAAAAGGAAAAGAATAAGGATAATTTGAACAAGAAAGGCCGTTGTGAAGTTTGTAAAGACTAACTGCGTCTGACTATTTGTAGAACATATTTTATAATAATAATAAAGAAATGATTAGAGGATTTTTTTGTTTTGATAGCAGTTCCCTAAATAAAATCTCAGTCCTCTGAACTCATTTTTTTGCAAAAATCGCTTTAAAAAGATTGTCCTATTTTTTTTTTTGATTGACCGACTTCACATATGCAAGAATATGTCCTAATCTAGGTCATAAGCTAGTTTTCAAACTTTAATGGCACTAAAAATGTTGTGCCGAATTTAGCTCCATTCTCTTCCCTCGTTTGTAGAACCACTCATATAGCGTTATTCAAATTCTGCATATCGTCGTAATCAGTTATTCACATTCATGCAACCCAGTTGGAAACAGTTTGTCGACAGCCAGTCTTTAAGTTAATTTTAGTACTCTAAAAATCAGTTTAGAAGTCACGTGTATGGTTGATAAATTATTCAGTCACAATATTAATTCTCCTATTTTTATAGAATCTCGTTTTGTTTTCTATTGCACATCGTAATATTTCATAGATATTTCATATACCTTTGTGTAAAATACAATGCTTTATTGTCCTAATGAAATACTGAACTTTCATCCCAATATACATTCCTGTTCCCGTTTCTTACTCGGCTTTTTATTCCCCTGCATACCAGGTATTGAAGCATGTAAAGACTCGACATTTTTTTTTGAAATTGAAGGGAACGATAATCCCTACAAAAATATTTTATGGCAATCGCTAAGTTTTTTCATTTTTGAGGTCCCCAAACTTAACTCAAGAAAAAAAATAAATAAAAAATTAAAGAATAAGCATACAAAAGATATTTATAAAAATAATTTTAATATTTTACCAATTATGGAGTTTTGATCGGCAGCAATTCTTTTTAACCTTTTTAGAAACACTAGTAATTCAAAAATGTTAACCTTCCATTAGTATTAAAAAATTCATCAAATTCGTTTGTCTTTAAGACACACAATATGTTATCAAAATATCCTTCAGTTGATTAGCTATCGTCTATTGTTAAGTATAACAACAGCATAACGTCAACACAGGTTAACTGGAAAGAACAGAATTTGATGGAAACCCTCCTTTTGTCTTTTTTTTGTAGTTAAATAATAAAATCAATATACAATCTATTTCGAGAACCTTGCCTTGTTATAATCTTTTCAACTTGATTGAACATATTTCGTGTTTTTCAAAATTAGTGGAGGTAAAAGCCATAAAATTTTTACGAATTTTTGGAAATTTTTGGGTATAGCATGGAAATCGATTTAACTACTTTGCAACAGTACCAACATAATGTAAACGAGATTTCTCAGCTTAATTTTGACCGCGAGGACACTTTTTTTTTTTTTCCATTTTAATGCATTTTTTTTTCACAGTTTAACGCTTTCGGCTCACTATCTCTTAAATATCTCAGCCTCTGTTCGTTATTATGCGACAGAAAAAAGTCATTTTACTCGCCATAAAATTTCCTAAAAAAAATGCGTTGATTATAAACAAAATATTAAGCTATTAACCTAAAAAGAGAGTTTTACTACAGCAAATTGAAAAATGTTTTTTTATGGATAACTTCCGTTTAATTCGATATTACGGCTTCAAATTATAGGAAAATATAGCTTTTATATTAACAAAAAAGTGTACCAAATTTTATTAATTTAAGAGTATTGGTAAAAATTCTCATTTTAGTCCGAATCTTATAATGGATTTTTCTTGTGGGCAAAAGGTCGTCGTCGTAAAAAAATATTCGAAATTTTATGTTCTTCAAGATGGTTAGAAGGAAAAATAAAGAATTATTATATCTTATTTTTCAATTTTTTCGTTACGAAAAATTAAATTTTTTTCGTTTTTGCTCTAGAAAAGATCTAGTCTTTATTTTCAATATATATATATATATATATATAATATATATATATATATATATATATAAATATATATATATATATATATATATATATATATATATATACTATATATATATATATATATATATATATATATATATATATATATATATATATATATATATATATATATATATAATAATATATATAAAATGCAACGTATTTCTGTCTGTTTGTCTGTCCGTCTGTCCGTTAGTGCGCCTATCACTGAAAAACCACTTATCCGATTTACGTACTTTTTTAGTGAATGATGTCGGAAATAAGTTTGCCGCCAGCGCGTGCCTTTGCAATACACAGCCTAAACCATTAAATATGGAACAATATTATGTAGCAAAGACCATCTGTAATATATAATCTATAAAATAACATATATATAAAATGCAATGTCTCTCTGTCTGTCTGTCTGTCCATTAGTGCGTTTATCACGCGGGAACCACTTATCTGATTTACCTGTCTTTTTTTTAAATTCATGCATATATTCTTTGGCCAGGTTATATAATAATAATAATAATAATCTATATCCATAATATATATAAAATGCAATGTTTGTCTGTCTGTCTGTCTGTCCGTTACTGCGCTTATCCCTCGAGAACCACTTATCCGATTTACGTGATTTTTTAAATTCATACATATGTTCTCTGACCAGGTTATAGGTATATATTTTATTACATCTATAATATATATAAAATGCAACGTATTCTGTCTGTCCGTTAGTGCGCTTATCACTGGAGAACCACTTATCCGATTTTTCGTACTTTTTTTTTTAAAAACATATGTTCTCCGGCCAGGTTATAGGCTATATTTTATTACGATAGGTAGCATAAGGAATGAGCAGTGACAATAATAGTAAATGAAGTCGGACAAAGTTTGCCGCTAGCGCGTTCTCTTTAATACACAGTCCAAACCATTAAATATGGAACAATATTATGTAGCAGAGAATATCTATAATATATATAAAATGCAATATCTCTCTGTCCGTCTGTCTGTCTGTCCGTCCGTTAGTGTGCTTATCACTGGAGAATTACTTATCCGATTTACGTGCTTTTTTTTAACCATACGTATGTTCTCTGGCCAGGTTATAGGATATATTTTATTAGGTGACATAAGGAATAAGCAGTGACGATAATAGTGAATTAAGTTGGAGAAAAGTTTGCCGCTAGCGCGTTCTCTTGCAATACACTCCCTAAAGCATTAAGTATGGAACAATATCATGTAGCAAAGAATACAATATAAATAAAATGCAACGTCTCTCTGTTTGTCTGTCTGTCCGTTAGTGCGCTTATCACTCAAGAACCACTTATCCGATTTACGTGTTTTTATAAATTTATACATATGTTCTATATAATTCTATATAAGCCTAGTTAATGGGAGATAAGGTGAGATAATGGGAGATAAGGAGAAATAATGGGAGATAAGTCGAGATAAGTCTCGATAATGGGAGATAAGGTGAGATAATGGGAGATAAGTATAAATAATGGGAGATAAGGAGAGATAATGGGAGATAAGCAGAGATAAGTCTAGATAATGGGAGTTATGGTGAGATAATGGGAGATAAGGAGAAATAATGGGAGATAAGGAGAAATAATGGGAGATAAGTCGAGATAAGCCTAGATAATGGGAAATAAGGTGAGATAATGGGAGATAAGGAGAAATAATAGGAGATAAGGAGAAATAATGGGAGATGAGCAGAGAGAAGCCTAGATGATGGAAATTATGTAGAGATAATGGGAAATAAGGAGAAATATTGGGAGATAAGGAGAAATAATGGGAGATATTTTATTACGTTGAGTAACATAAGGAATAAGCAGTGACGATAGTAGTGAATCAAGTCGACGCGAGTGGAGCCGCGGGCCCGGCTTAGTATATATATATATATATATATATATATATATATATATATATATATATATATATATATATATATATATATTTATATATATATATATATATATATATATATATATATATATATATATATATATAGATCAGTTCAAAACGTTTTCCGACGTCTTTCGGTTCCCAATCTCCATTTTCAGCCAAAGATCTTCTTCTAGTTCTTTCCCTCGTTTTTTGTTATCTGTCCCTTCTCTCCAAACTTTTTACCTCGGTCTTCCCCGTTTTCTTTTGCGTTGAGTTGTCCATGTCAAAATTTGTTTTGGAAGTCTTTCTTCGGTCAGCCGTTGTACATGACCATACCATATTAACTGTTCGTATATCTTCTATAATTGTGTAGTTAATTCCCATGATTTCCCGAATTCGTTCATTTCTGATTCTGTCTTTTCTCGATTTCCCAGCTGCTCGCCATTAACATTTTCTCAGCCCGTCTCAATACCTTATCTATAATATATATAAAATGCAACATATCTGTCTGTATGTCTGTCTGTGCGTTAGTGCGCTTATCACTGGAGAACCACTTATCCGGTTTACGTGCTTTTTTTTAAACATGCATATGTTCTCTGGTTAGGTTATAGGCTATATTTTATATGTTAGGTAACATAAGGAATAAGGAGTGACGATAATAGTGAATCAAGTCGGAAAAAAGTTTACCGCTTCTCTTGTAATACACCGCCTAAACCATTAAATATGTAACAATATCGTGTAGCGAAAAATATCTATAATATATATAAAACGAAACGTCTCTCTGTCTCTCTGTCCGTTAGCACTCAAGAACCACTTATCCGATTTACTTTTTTTTTTTTTTTAAATACATATGTTCTCTGGCCAGGTTATAGGATATATTTTATTACGTTAGGTAACATAAGGAATAAGCAGTGACGATAATAGTGAATCAAGTCCACACGAGCGGAGCCGCGGGCACAGCTAGCCTTAAATATAACATGAAAAAATGATTTTAAAACAAATACTGCCTATTTTACAATAAAATTATGATTTAGATAACGGAAATATATTAATTATTATTATTTTTCATGATATATTCAAGAAAAAAATATTGAATAGAAATAAAGAGAATGAACTAGACCTTTTCTAGAGCAAAAGCGAAAAAAAAAAAAAAAAAAAATCGGAACGAAAAAATAAGATGTAAAAGTTTTTTGTTTATTCTTTATTTTCTTCTAACCATCTTGAAGACCATAAAATTTCGCATATTTAAAAAAAGCTCCCTACGACCTTTTGACCATGAGAAAAATTCATAATAACATTTGGACTACAATGCGAATTTTGACCAATCCTCTTAATATTTTTTAATAAAATTTGGCACACTTTTTTACTAATATAAAAGCTATAATTTCCATAATTTGAAGCCGTAATTAACCGGAAGTTACCCGTAAAAAACTATTTTTCAATTTGCCGTAGTAAATACTTTTTTAGGTTAATAAGCTTGATATTTTTTAATGCAATCTACGCGGTTTTTTTAGACAATTTTATGACGTGTAAAATGATTTTTTTTTTGTCGCATAACAACGAACAGAAGCTGAGATATTTAAGAAATTGTGAGCCGATAGCGTTATGTGAAAAAATGCACTAAAATAGAAGAAAAGTGGGCTTGTGGTCAAAATTAGGCTGAGAACACTAGTTTACATTATGTTGGCACTATTTCAAAGTAGTTAAATCGATTTTCAAACTGAACCCAAAAACGTCCAAAAATCATGAACATTTTACGGCATTTGCATCCATTAAACGACCATGTTGAACCACTCCTTTGACTATATTTTAGATAGAGTTCACAGTATTTACAGTCTAATAAATCTTACCATAAATAATTTGGCGACTCTTTCATCCTCATAATTTAGATATTTAGTAAAAAAATAAACATAATAAGTAAGACTTTAAAAAATCTAGCTATGCTTGGAAATTGTTTCAACTTACCTTGTTTAGTATGCAAAGATGAGCCTAATTCATACTTGATTCCCTTACCTGTAACAAAATTATTACCATTGTTAATATTTCTTATTATTGCTCTTATTATTATTGGTTGTGAGTACATAATTTGTAAAATTTAATACCAAAAGATTTTTCTAAAAATCTACAATGTTGACAATTTATTACATGTCATGCTTTTAAAACTAAAAGCAAAGAATATTAACAAAAATCGATTATCTGAATTTGCTTTTTCATACTAATGCAAAGACTAATCCAAGCATTACTATATGGGGTGAAAAGTCCCCAGACTGTTATTCTTCAACACAGTTTATAACCTCTAACAGCGGGGCCATTTTTTAAGCCTCACGTTGGAGCGCTATTTTGTATAACCCTTACTTTCTTTATTTTTAGTAAATTAAAAATTTATTAAATAAAAGCCGTTATTTGCCCCTTATGTATGTTTTAATTTTTGAGAAATGGATTGAGTGAATATTAATACTGATAAAGAAAAAATTTAGATATAAGCTAGCTCATTTTGTTTGGAGAGATTATGGATAAGAGATAATTTTTGTGCGTCTTTTGAAGATAGCTTTATAGTTTTTTTGAAAATTTGGTTGTACAGATTTGGGCACCATTCATTTTAGAATAAAAAAGATTCTAAGTTCAGCTCTAAAATTGAAAACATACTTAGTTGTTGCGTCCTGAAAAATAAAGCAGGTAGTTCAGTGAAACGCTAAATTTAAATATAGAAGGGTATATATATTAACAAAATAAAAATTCCTAACTTTATTACACTCTTAAAATTACTTCTACTAAATAAAAACCCCTTAAGCTAGAAGAGTGTACACTACGGCATAGAGTCTTTAAGTTAGGATTATTAAGTTTTTAATAAAAGGCTTCATAAAACACGATATTGAAAGTTGGTGAAATTAACTCCGCGAATTACACATGTTGAGTAGTCGTCGGAAAACGCACTTGTAGACAGGAAGTGAGATTTTTAGACTGGCGTGCTTATGACTTACTGATTGATTTCTCCTCGTGAGTTTTCCATAAGTTACTTGACCTATCCTAGTGAGATTTTCATAAAAATATTGTCTCAGCCATTACCATCCTATTTTTTATTTGGGACGCTAAACACTTTTTGACCCGAAAGGCCTGAGGATGAGTAGGATATTTCAAGAAAGGAAAAAAGGCCTTAAACTTGAGAGCTAGAAACCGTTACTGCACTATTACATCACTGAGAAAGAAACACTCTGGCGTGCTAGAGAAGAAAGTCACTACGGCCTACTGGTGGAACAAAGCCGTTACTGCTTTATGGTGGAAAAAAGCCCTTAAAAATTCCATATGGCCGCTATTTTGTATAGCCCCAACTTTCTTTGTTTTTAATAAATATTTTATTTATTAAATAGAAGCCGTTGTTTGCCCCTTATGTATATCTTAATTTTTGAGAATGGATTGACTAAATATTAATACTGATAGAGCAAAAATTTAGATATAAGCTAGCTCATTTTGTTTGGAGAGATTATGGATAAGAGATATTTTTTGTACGTCTTTTGAAGATAGTCTCTATAATTATTCAAAAATTTGGTTGTACAGATTTGGGCACCATTCATTTTAGAATAAAAAGATTCTAAGTTCAGCTCTAAAATTGAAAAAATACTGAAGAGTTTATTAGTTGTTGAAATAAAATTGAAATTGGGTACAACCGTTGCGTCCTGAAAGATAAAGCGGGTAGTTCAGCGAAACGCTAAATTTAAATATAGAAGAGTATATATATATATATATATATATATATATATATATATATATATATATATATATATATATTAACAAAATAAAAATTCCTAACTTTATTACACTCTTAAAATTACTTCTACTAAATAAAATCACCTTAAGCTAGAAGAGTGTACACTATGGCATAGAGTCTTTAAGTTAGGATTATTAAGTTTTTGGCTTGATAAAACACGATATTGAAAGTTGGTGAAATTAACTAAATGAATTACACGTGTCGAATAGTCGTTGAAAACCCACTTGTAGACAGGAAGTGAGAATTTTAGACTGTTGTGCTTATGACTTACTGATTGTTTTCTCCTCGTGGGTTTTCCATAAGTTACTTGGCCTATCCTGGTGAGATTCTCATAAAAATATTGTCTCAGCCATTATCATCCTAGTTTCATTTGGGACGCTAAACACTTTTTGACCCGAAATACCTGAGGATGAGCAGGATATTTGAAGAAAGGAAAAAGGCCTGAAACTCGAGAGCTAGAAACTGTTACTGCACTACTACATCACTGAGAAAAAAACATTGTGGCGTGCTGGAGAAGAAAGCCACTACGGCCTACTGGCGGAACAAAGCCGTGACTGCTTTATGGTGGAAAAAGCCACTACTGCTTCATGGTGGAAAAAATATCTTTGTCCCTTTCTTGGGTTATTTCCCGCGATGCGTTCAATGCGATCTAAATAAGTCAAGTTGGCAAGACGCGTTACACACTCTAAATACCGGTTTAAATTAAACTGCCCAAAAATTTAAAACACTGTTTTAAGCTACACTGTTCAAAAATTGAAATCACTGCAATAAATATAAAAATGTAATAAAATATAAATTGCAGGAAAAAAAACAGTGTCGTGATATGATCTTAAAATCTAGGAAAAAACAAATGTTACGCTAGAATAAGTGTATCGCTCCATGAGGAGCGATAGATTTATTCTAGCGATCTTCCAACTTTTCATATAATACGATTTATCGAGCTCTCTAAAATAAGCCTTAGCTTCTTATTCGACTTCTTCATTTAAGCCAAATCTCTTCCCTGGAGCCACCTTTTCAAATTTGGAAAGAGGTAATAAATGCTGGGGGGCCAGATCTGGTGAATTTGACAGATAAGGAAGCAACTCATAGCCCAGTTGGTCCAATTTCACCATCGATTTTATGGAGTTTTGAGCTAATGCATTACCTTGATGAAACAGCACCTTTTTCTTCGCTAAATACCGCCTTTTTTTCTGATTATATAGTCCACAACAACTTTTAATGGAATGGAAAATGTTCATTGAATTACCCCGTTTGATCGTTGCGCACTGCCCAAAACAAAATAAAAAATTTTACGTGAAAAAACTTTTAAATGACTTCGTCAGCTTAACAATAAAGCCTAAGAGAGTAATTAACATCACCCTCCACAGTATCTCATTAATATTCATTTTGTTTTTTTGTTTGAAAAAATTAGCTCTACTTCAATAAATCTGTTGATAACTTCATAAGCTAGGGAATTTTCCAACACAACGAACGAAATTTTCCAATAATTCTAAATATGGAAATCGAGCGGAAACCCATCTCACTCTTGCCCGAGGCCAAACATAATGACATGGCAACTTTGATGTTTATGAGAGGTTGTTTTCGAGGCCTCAAAAGCTGGAACGACACAATACAGAGTAAATTGAGTAAGCGTGTAGAAAAAAACACATGAATACCAAATTTTATAACCGATATCGGCTGTTTTATTTTTATGAGTTATTTATTTACATTTCGGAATTATGGATTTGTTTAAGAGAAGGGAGTAGTTTCTAAGCGTTGATATATTCCTTATAGTCTTCAAGAAAATTAAGGTAATACAGAATTGTAAAAAATTGACATAAAAATGTAAGATTTTAAATTAAATAACCGGTCAAGTGCAAGTTGAACTTGCGCAATTAGTGTTCTGTACGTTGATTGCTTTTAAAATAAAAAATAACCGGTCAAGTGCAAGTTGAACTTGCGCAATTAGTGTTCCGTACGTTAATTGCTTTTCAAATAAAAAATTTTGTTACAGAGGTATAAAATGATCATGATTTCACAAAACACACCCCAAATCAGTTTTCAACAAAGTTTGATACCAATCTTTACTGAAATCTGATGACCTTGAAATTTTTGTTTTTTTTATATACCAGATAAATTATTAAAGGTAAAGCACTCGTGATAATTTTCGTTCAATCTACACCCCGTGGAGAATATTCCAGAATTTTTTCAAAATTTTTTGATAAGTACTTTTCGAGATAAGGCATTTTTCGCGATTTTTTAAAAATAATACAAAGAAAAGTGCGCGCAAGTATTACATTATATACATATATATATATATATATTATATATAGATATATATATATATATATATATATATATATATATATATATATACATATATATATATTTTTACTCGTGTTTTCACAAGCTTGCATTTGACACCACATTCGATTACCTAGTAAAAAAAATTTTTTTTCACTTCCGATTTCACCCCCCAAAACTAACCCTTTAAGTCAAAATTTAACTTTCAAAACTACATGGCTCTGATGACGCCATCAATTCCTATATTATTACCAATTTCAACTTTCTATGACAAGTAGTTTCGGAGAAAATCGGGTGTGACAGACGGACAGACAGACGGACAGACAGACGGACAGACACCAAAGTGATCTTATAAATGTTCCTTACGGAACACTAAAAACACAAGAATTTAACAGAATTAAGCGATTGTGACGTAACAAATTTCATAATACGTACAATTTTTTTAAAACAAAATTAAAATTTCTGGATAAAATGTCATATGACGTAACCGGTCCAATTGCTACTGATCAAGGTGCAGTGTCAACATTTTTAGACGCCCGGCTCCAATTTATGGATAAATGTTGGATACTTATTTTTTTTAATGTAGAATGTTATAATGCATGTCAAGGAATATATTGACGTGTTTGACATTTGCTAGTTTTTCCTTGAATTATTATTTTCCTTAAATTAATATTTTCCAATTTGTTTTGCAAAAAAGTTATACGGCAAAAACCCTCTAAATAATATTTTTTTTAGTAGGTTGCTGTCATACTTTCCCCTGACAGCTCTTGTTTGCACGTCTATTCAACTCAATAGAGCTAAACTAAGTAAACAGTGTGTTAATAGCTTCTGGTTGAAGTGGTTTCCCACGCTGAAAAAGTAGATATGATTCTTATTTATGGAGAAGCAAGAAGAAATTTTCGGGAAGCCATTAGACTATAAGGAGAACGTTACCCCGCCAGGTATATTCCGGATTACAGTATGTTTGGTAGATTACAACGAAATTTGAAGAGTAATATAGATGCATTTTCTAGGCAGAAAGGTATTTCTAAACGAACAACTGTTTTAACAGATGAAAAAGTATCCGAAATTGTGCAATATTTTCAAAACCATCGATATAATTCAATCAGACAAGCAAGCAGGCAATTGAATGTATCTTATGAGGCTATTTAGAAATCTCTTAAAGCGAACAAATACCGTGACTATAAAAGGCATAATCTTCAGCTATTAACATAAGTTGATTCGGGACGACGACTGAGTTTTGTAGCAGAAATGATGATTAAATATGACGAAGAACGTTCTTTTCTGAATCATATATTATGGACAGATGAAAGTCATGTTATCAGCAACGGCAAACCTAATAGAAAAAATTATCATTACTGGACTAACGAAAATTCAAACAACGCTAATCAAATTCAGAATCAAGGCCATTATAACGTACTTTTTTTGAGGGAACACTAACTGGAAATAGATACTTTAATTTCTTGGTTAATACTCTACCAGTTTTATTAGAAAATGTTCCCTTATTTTTAAGAATGCATATGTGATATCAACACTACGGAGAACCCATCTCATACAACTGCTGCTGTTAGAGAGTATTTGAATGAACGTTGTATACAAAACTGCGACAATCGAATTGAGCACTTAAAGGCAAAAATATCAGATACGTGCAATAGTATCTCTAGAAAAATTATTTACAAAGCCAAGCGTTCATGAAAAGAATGGAAAAAAGCATGGTAGAAGAAGAAAAGACATATAGAATATTTATTTTGATGTTTTGTTTTTTAAGTTTCAAAAACATTTAATTTTATAAATTTATAATAACTTCTCTCTCTCTCTCTCTATATACGTTTTACGGCCACAGCTGCGAGTACTATTCAACCGAGTGTCGGTTTATATTTCAAAATCCTTATTTTTCTGTTATATTAAATGATTCCCAACAAGGTCCACAACAAAGTGAGTCTGGATTCATGTTCATAACATTGTAGGGATTTTATATAGTTTTTTAAATATTTAAGCTTTTCATATATTTCATGGGCTCTAATAAAGGTTCTCCTCGGGAAACTGCTATTGGTGTTGGATGTAACCATTGTCTGTCAGCCTGTCTGCACGATTATGCAACTTTCACAAAAAAACACTGCCACACGTGCTCGGCTACCTGCTCAAATCACATAACCTCAAACCGACGTTTTAGGAATCACTCCGCACAGTGCTTAGCAAACCTCTGCGATTAGAACTCCTACCAAACAATTTGTGGACCACCGTTCCACACTCCGGAGCCCCAAAAAACGTGCGAACTTCGCCCTCAGAAGCCCCAATCGGAACCACACGTCATCGTGCCTCGAACTATCAAACGGAAGTTCATATAATAAATTACATAATGTTAAATCTTTTTTTGTGGTTTTAATAAAAAATAATGTATTCTTGTTTTTTATTGTTCAAAGATATTTTATTAAAGGAAAAACCCTAACAGCATAGTAACTAATATTATTATAATTACTGTTACCTCACTCGAGGTGGTATAACAAATATGCATAATAATCATGTTTATGCTGAAGAAAATCCACATACTGTTCAACAAAGACAGTTTTAACGCGAATTCATTATTAATGTCTGAATGGGATTGGTCGCGAACTATTTCATCGGGCCGTTTAGATTACCAGATCGACTTGATGGTGACATTCACTTGAATTTCATTCGTGAAATTATTCCTGAATTATTGGAAATCTTACCCATTAATTTACGTCGTGATGTTTTTCATGCATGTTGGTGCACCACTCCATTTTGCGCGTAATGTGAGAATTTTTTTGAACCAAAGTTACCCAGATAAATGGATCGAAAAAGTGAAGATGTTTTTATTCACCACTTTGTTCCCCAGACTTAAATCCATGCGATTCTTTCCTTTAGGGTGCATTAAAATCGAAAGTTTATCAAGTTCAAGGATTCAGAATGCTGCTAACGCTTTACGAGAAGAAGACATTTTAAGAAGAGTACATTTAAATTTCCCGCGACGTATTAATTTATGTATTAACGAAGATGGGCCATAATGAATATTTATTGTGAAACCAATACATTCTCAGTTGAGAGATTAAACTTTCTTCGAATTTATCAAGTTGTGGGTAATCTTTTATGCCCGTAGCCAGTTGGTGGCCCGTTGGTCTTTAAATTTATTATTGTTGTTAGCCTGTTTGTCTTTAAGCATGCTCCAACTTTCAAAGACTATTTTTTGGACCTGTCCTAAGTTTGGATGAAGTGTGAAAGAATGCATTTGCTAATTTGACAATGGAATTAAAAACTGGAAACAAACATCTCATTATCTCAGAAAGTATTGTTCGAAGCAACATTTACCAAGGGGGCTTTTTTAGTCAGATGAAGGCGAAAAATACGAATATTTATTTAGCAATATCATACAGAGTGGTATAAAAAAGTTATAGCAATTCAAAAGTATACGTAGTGCAATAAGTGGTGCCCTGTAGGATTTACAACAAAACTATGAACTAATTTCGATTTCTCATCTCAGAAAACTCATAAGCACCGAATCGTGTGCAAATAGTATGATTATTAAGAAAGCTCCTTAAGAAAAACCAAAATAAGAGTATAACTTTGACACTCTGTAGCTCAAAAATTACGAATTTTTGGACTAAAGTAAGTTAGGTTAAATGCTCATATTTTCATCCCAGAAGTCCACAGTAAGTCTATGTACACGGAACACTGGGACACCCTGTAGCTATCACTAAGCAAGTTATGGTTATGGAGGTTCTTCGTTTTCAATACGCCCTCGTATCGTAGGTTACAGATCCCTGATATTGAAAGTTGAAAACTTGACATTACTGAACACACGAAAACATGTATTATAATTTATGATATACCACTACAGATAGTAAATGTTGGGTGTAATTGGAGATTAAATTTGCATTAAACAATAATTTAAATCGGACTGTTAAGGTTGCAGATATTTTAGATAATTTAGATGTCATGTTTTTTTGATACGGATCTTCTTATTCAAACATTATTCTTCGCAGCTCTTTTTTACAATACAATAGATAACTATTAAGAGCAATATTTAACAATGACAGCTTTTCTTGTTAGAAATTTTACGACAATAACTTCGACTATTATCACAGCATGTAGTTTTTTTTTTCGTGTCACATAAC
>CM032455.1:34540459-34715459 GCA_019049505.1 Pachyrhynchus sulphureomaculatus
AGTTTTTTTTTTCTTTGTAAGCTTCTGACCAAGATTCGCACTCGTATGTCCGACTTAGAAGGCAGATATCTTACCTACTACTCTATGAACTCCTTTACAAATACAATATTTTCTTTTAACAGTAAAAAAGTGCTAAAAAGTAAAATTGTGTACTGCAATTTGGAACTTAAAGAAATCCTAAAATATACTATGAAGGTAAATACTTCTCGCCGAAACCCTTTGAGTAGCCAGACGTGTGCTCTGACAACGACTGTACTCAGAGTGATAATCCAGAAAACATAAAGAAATAAAGTGACATTTGATGTCGCATAAAGTCATGCCTTGGATGTTTATTTACTAGTTGGCAATTTTTTTATTTGGATTTTTGGCCAGTTTTAGTGACTAACTACCTCTTAGTTCGGGGGAAAGTAATTCAAATTTGACCTGGACCTAATCCTAAAAAACATAATTCTTTGCAAGATAATAAAAATATCGTTTAAATGAAGTGTTGGTGAAGCGAGATTGTAGACCGACCCTAAGGACTCACAAAAACAACGTATATGATCATACGCTTCACAGTAGCAACAAATTAGTTAGGTCAAATGTACATCATGAGAATTACGGACGAAAATCCTTTTACATCCCCTAACAAGACAATTTCTTTTATTTGCTCAGTATCACCCAGTCTGTTTTAAAAATAAAATTGTATGTTTACTTTTGCCCCGAAGAGACCCTTTTCGCCAAAGTACTTTGCATACGCAATACGCAATCTTTGTTTATTTTGGAGATTTTGACTGTTAAAAATTTATAATGAATCTTTCATTAAAAGTTTTTTATGAGTAAAGGACCTAATTTATTTGCTAATGAGGGTTTTCCAGATAATAAGCTGATTTGTTATTTATTAACTGAAATTAAATACACCACAAAATACCAGGTGTACAAGTATGAAATGAGGATTTCAGACAACAGATGGTGCACCAATGCAGTTTGTGCTATAAAGATTTGACACTGCGCCATTTTGTTGTGACATCCACAAGTGTCAGACGCGCATGAATTATAAATTGGAAGAGTGTATGCATAGTGTTGTTTTGTTGTGTTCAATATGTCGAAATTTATACCGGACAAAGAGCATTCGCGAACAGCATTAATTTTTTGTTTTCATTTGAAGAAAAACTGCTGTTGAATCATACCGATTACTTCGAGAAGCTTATAGTGAACATGCTCCATTGCAAGATACGTGTGAACGATGGTTTCGGCGTTTCAAAAGTGGTGACTTCAATGTTGCAGACAAGGAACGTGGAAAACCGCCAAAAAATACGAAGATGTGAAATTGCAGGCATTGTTGGACGAAGATGATTCGCAAACACAAAAACAACTCTCCGAGCAATTGGGCGTTAGTCAACAAGCTGTTTTCAATCGCCTACGAGAGATGGGAAAGATTCAGAAGACCGGTAGATGGGTATCACATGAGTTGAACGACAGGCAAATGGAGAGGCGCAAAAACACGTGTGACATTTTGCTCGCTCGGTACAAAAGGAAGTCGTTTTTGCATAGTATAGTTACAGGGGATAAAAAGTGGATCGCTTTGGCAGAAAGACGATGCTCTGTGTTTGGTGGGACCTAAAAGGCGTGGTCTCTTATGAGCTGTTAAAACCCGGGGAAACGGTTAATACTAAACGTTGCCAACAACAATTGACCGATTTGAACCGTTCGCTACTTGAAAAAAGGCTAGAATATCTAAAGAGGCCACACTTCATAACAATGCTCCATCACATACGGCAAAACCAGTTCGCGACACGTTGGAAGCACTCAGTTGGGAAGTTCTACCCCATGCAGCTTACTCACCAGACTTGGCTTTTTCCGATTACCACTTATTTGCATCGATGGGTCACGCACTTGCTGAGCAGCGGTTTGGTTCGTACGAAGACATGAAACAATGGCTCGATGAATGGTTCGCAGCAAAAGGGGAAGATTTTTACTGGCGTGGTATTCACAAATTGGAAAGATAGGAAAAATGTATAACAAGCTATGGAGCATACTTTGAATAAAGCACTTTTTACCATTCTTCCGAATTTAACATGTCCGCATTTCCTGCTTGTACACCTGGTATATGTGAATTTGAGAGCTGTAGAATTTTTGTTTATTTTCGAGCTTTGGTTATACGATCAATTATGGTTTTTGGAATTAGACTATGTAATGAATTTATATAGCTTCATTTGAGATGCATATTAATTTTCACTTTCTTATTCTAAATATAGGGTAAAAAGTACAGAAAAAAGCAAAAACAATACTTTTGCCAAAAATCGATTTTACTCTTCAACATAGTTTCCTTCAAGAGCGATGCACTTATTCTAGCGATCTTTTAACGTTTGGATATTTTTCATATATTGCAATTTGCCTTGCTCTCGAAAATAAGCCTTAGTTTCCCATTCGACTTCTTCATTTAAACCGAATCTCTTTCCCTAGAGCCACTTTTTCAAATTTAGAAAGAGGTAATCATCACTGGACGCCAGATCTGGTGAATATGGCAGATGATGAAGCAATTTCTCCAAGTTCTCTAGCGATTTTATGTATTTGTGAGTTGGTGCATTATCTTAGTGAAACAACACTTTTTTTCTTTATTAATGCGGCCTCTTTTTCTTGATTTCACGATACGTGTCAAAATTTCATGACATTTCGACGATTAATTTATAAGTTACAGTGGTTTTAGTGACGCTACTTTTGATATTTTCAAAACAATGAGAAAAACGGATTTCGTGTGTTGATTAAACGCTGTTTTTTGATGCGCAAAAATACCGCTCAAGCAAAGCAATGACTTGATAAGTGTTACGGGGATTCTGCTTCTGAAAATCACTCATCATTTACTGATATGCTGAATTTAAACGCGGTTGTATAGATACAAATGATGCTGAACGCTCTGGACGCCTAAATGAGGTGGTTACATTGGAAAACATCAAAAAATCCATAAAATTGTTTTGGATGATCGTAAAATAAAATTGCGTGAGACAGCCGACACCCTAAAGATATCAAAAGAACGTATTGGTCATATTTTGTATGAACATTTGGGCATGAGATGTATGTATGTATGTATGTATGTATGTTTGAATGTAGCGCATCGATAGCAAAGATCATTTAGCGCCATCTCATGTGTGATTATATTTTAGAGTAAAGCTCTGTTTCTTTTAAAAATACTATTAGGCTTTTTATATTATTTATGATTGGAGCTACTATTTGATGTAAAAGTTTCAACAAATTGTGTTTAGATCTTTGGGAAAGATGATCATGGGACAGGATATGTTTTAGTGTGAGGGTTGTATGACAGTGGTGACATATTGGGGAAGGTTCTCCCTTTAATATATATGAGTGAGTTAGGTGCGTGTGTCTTATAGAAATTCTTCTCTATATAATATTCTCTTTCCTTGTTAACAGGTTGACTGCCGACCACTCCGATCGGAGTGCGTCGGGTCTCTTCGCCAACGCCGTCTACTCCGATCGGAGTTCGACATGCGTTCTTACGAAACTTTTTAGTATTCCATCGGCGTTGTATATGAAACGTGTTTCTAGTGGTGGCGTTGCTTAAAAACGCAAGTTCTAACAGGTGCTTAAGTGGTTCCGCGGATTTGCTTTTGGTTTGGTTGTAATCTGCCGTACAATATGGACAATCAACCTGGGCCTTCTGGTATTAAAAAAGACATTGTAGTGATGAAAAAAAGGTATATGATAAGAAAAAGAAGCTAACTGACACTGAATTATTGCAGCTATTGGAAGAAAGCGGAGGTAGTAGTGACGAACATTACGTACCAGACACAGACGATAGTGATGTAAATTCAAGCTCCGAGTCCGAAGAAGAGAATTTTATAGACCCTATTCGGCCACATCAAACACTTCTTAGCCTTGATGAGATAAAATGGAACGACAGAGGTGCGTTAAAATAAATTTCGTTCCAGAAAACCCAGGAATTATTGGTGCAAATTCCAGGACAGGGTGCACCTATCGATTTTTTCGAAATGATCATTGATGATGATTTTTTACAAACTATTGTAGAACGAACGAACTCTTACGCAGTCGAGGTTTTGCTGCGCCCAGAAACAAGTACAAAATCACGTATTACTAATTTTAAAGATCTTACTCTTGACGAACTAAATTTTTTTTTTGGCCCTGGCACAATATCCTTGAGCCGTCTTAACGATTATTGGAAAACTGATCCGCTATTTAATCTACCTGTTTTTAGAAAATATATGTCAAGGAATAGCTTATCTTGAGGTGTTTGCATTTTACATCTCCAGATATGGATCCGGCAGATCGGCTAGGAAAGATTAGATTTCTGGCAGATTTTTTTAACAAGATGGGAGAAATTTACTATCCTGGAAGAGAGTTGTCTTTGGATGAAGCTATGGTACTTTATCGGGGTCGTCTCCAGTTTAAACAGTATATCAAGAATAAGCGTCATAAATATGGTATGAAGTTATACATGCTGACAGAGCCTAATGGACTTATTTTGAAATTTCGGTGTGGAACATGCTGTTTATCTAGACAATTTTTACAATAGTGTTAATTTAGCTAGGAAATTACTTCAACAAAATACATACTGCACTGGTACGCTGAGAGCTGAGAGGAAAGATAATCCGAAAGAGGTAATGAGTGCAAACTTAAAACGTGGTGAGAATAAATCTATGTTTTGCAATGGAGTGCATGTCGGAAAATGGCGCGATAAACGCAATGTTCAATACATTTCAACAGAATTTGGAAGCGAAATGGGCATTTTTTAAAAACAAAAGAAATCAAGAATCTGAAAAACCTTCCGCAATCATTGGATATAATGCTTTTATGTCCGGTATAGATCCACAGCATTAGCAAAGCAGAAAAAATTGTTAGTGAAAAAAAAGGAACTAAAGAAGCAAAACGGGTAAGCAGAAAGGAATGCAAAGAATGCAGGAAAAATAAAATAAGAAAGCAAACAGTGTATGAATGCAAAATGTGCCCTGGACAACCAGGTTTTGCCTTAATTGCTTTGAGGATTACCATAAAAATGTACAAAAATGATTTAGAAATAAATGTTTTGAGTTCATGAGTTCGATTTATTATTTCTTTACTTATTTAATTGGACACTCCGATCGGAGTGTTCGGCATCTAGTAAAAATTTTCACCTGCAATGCCGATTACTCCGATCGGAGTGAAATTTTTTTTTTCTAATATTTTGAATGGCAGATAAAAAAAACACATCCAAGACTCATTTTAATTCATATTTACCACAATAAAATAAAAATATTTGGAAAAATCTTACCGGCGTCAACCACAAACTCAAAAATATAGATCGGCAGTCAACCTGTTAAACTTGGTAGATGAAATGGTGGATGTACTGTGGACTTAGATTCCCAGAACTTGTTGTCATCTTGCAAGTCCCAGGAAAGTTGAAACATATTTCTGAAGGTATCAATGAAAAAAAATTTCAGGTCTGATGGTGATAAGATTGTATTTATGGATATTCCAGAGGAAATTGCCAATTTGGCGTTAGTATCCGCCAAATCGTTTCCGTTTCTGTTAATATGACTGGGGATCCACAATAAAACTAAGTTAATCTTCCGGATGTAACTTATGTGTATAAGATTCATTATATCTAATACTAGTGGGATTGATGTTTTCGATGAATTTATGGATTTCAGACAACTAAGGATTATGATAAGAATGTTATTATTTTTTTCTCTTATCGCTAATCTGATAGCTTCCCTTATAGCAGGTAATTCAGATGTATAAACGGTAGAGATAATCTTAAGTTTAAATTTGTGAATAGTATTCAGTTCGATTACTGCGGCACCCACTCCCAGGTCTGACTTTGGTCCATCCGTGTAATAGTGTATATAGTTTTGGTATTTATCATGTATAAGTTGTAAAAACGACGATTTTATTTGAGAAGAGGGGGTTGAATCTTTGTTGTATTTTGTCGAGCTGATATCTATTTTCGGAGAGGGGGCGGTCCAAGGAGGCAGTAATGGAAATTTTGATGAGTCTGGTGAGGTGAAGGAAAATTCATGAGTAGATAAGAAGATCTTAATTCTGGATTGTATAGAGTTGGGGCTGAATGATTTAGAGTGTATCTGATGTAGATTGAGGGCACTTTTAAAGTGAGGTCTAAATAATGATGTGGTGTAAAACCGTATTAAAGATTTTTGTCTCTGTAAGGAAAGGGAGGGCATGGAAGCGATGCACTGGGCATGAGAAAGTTCTGTTCAAAATAGGTACCGCTTTTGCTCACAGTGGACCAAAAACATCCCCTGATGATCCTGTTTAAGCGCAATAAAAAGAATTTTTTCATACGATATGTGACAATGGATGAAACATGAATCCATCACTACACACCGGAATCAAATCAGCAGTCAGCTCAGTGGACAACAGCCGGTGAAAGCCGCCCGGAGCGACCAAAGACACAACAGTCGGCTGGGAAGGTTTTGGCCTCTGTATTTTAAGATGCGCATGGAATAATTTTCACCGGCTATGCTGAGAAGGGAAAAACCATCAATGGCAAATATTAACTGCTTCCTTATTCACTGTATTCTCCAGATTTGGCCCCCAACGACCTCAAAAAAGTGCTCGCGGGAAAGAGATTTGGCTCCAGTGAAGAAGTTATTGTCGAAACTGAGGCCTATTTTGAAGGCAAAGACAAATCCTTCTACAAGAAAGGTATAGAAATGTTAGAAAAGCGTTGGACTGATTGTTCGCTCTTGAAGGAGACTATCTTGATGAATAAAGTCGATATTTGCAAAAAAAAAAAATAATGTCTTTTGAGTAAATAGACCAAAACTTGTCAGCTTACGTGTTACTTGCCAAAACCTTTTCAGCTAGGATGTTTGTGTTTTTAAACTTTCCGGTTGGCTTTCATGCGGTTCCAGCCATTCTACGGACTGCCTGTCGGATTCAGGCATATAGTAGTGGATCCATGTTTCGTCCATTGTTACGAATCGAGGCAAAAACTTCTTTGGATTTTGCCGAAACAGTGCCAAACAAAATTCTAAATTCGCCATATTGCAGTTTTTGATCAAACGTAAGAGTGCGCTGCACCCATCGGGCTTTAAAAAGCTTGATCATATGCAAATTTTCATGCAAAATATGCCTCATGCATCATGTTGATATCTTCGCGAAGTCAGCCATCTCACTCACTCTTACTTTGCAGTCATTTAAAACAATTTGGTGGATTTTTTTTGCCTTTTGGAGTGACTGTCTCATTTAGACGTCCGTAACGTGGTGCATCATCAGTGCTTGTACCCGGTTTCGACGGAGTAGATGTGCCATAACACTTCTCAAGCCATTTTTGGGTTGTGGCTGTATTTTTTCCCATCAAAGTTAAATATTTAATCAACACACGAAATTTTTTTGTTTCATCGTTTTGCAAAAATCAAAAGTAGCGTTGTTGATACTAACTGAAAATTATATACTTTTTCTTTGTGCCGCCATCTCTCGGAAGTCTGGGGAATATTTACCCCTTGTATATCATAAACTGTTCTTCATTAAGGACCGAGGTTATAAAACTGCCAGACAATGCCTCTAGTCAGGCCGGTTTAAAGATATAATTACCTCTAAATATATTAAAATATACAGAAGACTTGGCTTAAAAAATATCATCAATAATACTAGTATCCAGTCCTTTCTTATACTAGCACCTAATCATGGATATCAAAAGAATCCCTAAAAAATATCTAATGTAAAGTCTCCACAATTATAGTGGATTGGAACCTGAATAGTACCTCAAGTAGCTGTAGCAGTGTGCTTGAGCACTATATTATAACAACTCTACCCATAAAATTATAGCCATTAAATATTTAATATTTGAACCAGTTATTTCTACATTGAAAAGGGTTCTAAAAGGGTTGTACTTAATTAAAAGGTAAATCAGCCATATAAATAGCAACACTGTAAAAAGGCAAATCAAAAATATAAATAGAGAAATTTCAAAAAATGCTGGACGTTGCTTCATCCCGGAGAAGTCACTCTAAACTTCTGGATTCTCCAAGAACACGCTCCCGAATAATCTGTATTATGCTACTGTAGTTTTCTCGAAATTTTCGTAAAATCCATTTGAACATCCGATAAAGTCTCTGTGACACTCTAAGAAGAGAATAATTCCTCTAATATTCAACAAGAAAAAACTCATTATATTTGTTGACGGTGAATGACATTATATGAAACTCAAAATATCAAGCAATAATTAATAAAACTTATTAAAAATTGTAAAAATTAACCTCACTACACGTTAAATAAATATTACTCTCATTAACTCTACATAAATTAGGCAGATTCTACGGCATGCTAACATATGGTACAAAAAATTAAAAATTATTTATTTATAACAAAAATTAATAATGGATTAGAAATTCGACTTTAACGTGTCAAAAAACATATGAACTCATGCTAAGTAATAATGCGAATAAGAAAAATCAATTTGTTTATACCTTAAGCTTTACATTAAAAATATAAAAATTTTGCTAATAAAACCAGGGACTGGACTTCATGGCATGCATTCGGGATTTCACCTCGTATTATAGTGTTCGAACACTGGCTCATTTATCTGCCGCTCTCGAATGAGTCCAGGTGGGTCCAAAAACTCTACAGGTTCAAAAATTCATAGAAATTCAAAAAACCAGGATCTATGGCAAATAATACTTTTTCACTTCTTTTTGGGTCCCAAACTAACTATATCTCGAATATCTGTCACACAGCGATGAGTTAGTTCATTTTTTGAGCCTACTTTTTCAAGAAAAAAAAAAGGTTTACTCTCGGAGGAACCGATCTCCGTGGCAGATATTAAATCTGTAGTATCTTCACAATATATAAAACTGCCACTCTGCGATGGGTTTACCTACCCTCAATTCTTTGCAATATCTCCCCTCCATAACTACGGCAGGAACCGGAATTTGGATCTATTAGTTGTATTTTTTGGTTTAGTTTGTCACATTTAATAAGTGTATTGTAATGTATTTATCTGCCGCTCTTTGATAAGTCCAAAATCTTGGTTATGAGCCCCTGGACTATACATGATTCAAAATTTGTAAGAATGCCTGAGTCTGCACGAGCAGTCTTATTCAAGCTACGTTGCTACAGCGAAAATTATCTATCTAATATTTTTGCAACAACTAGGTGGTAAACTGTCTTCATATTTTAACAAACGATAGCACAGTAATTTTTTTATGTATATGTAACAGAAATTATAAAAAAACGCATGCTTTTGAACGAAGAAAAAGTATTGATTCCTCATCTTGTACGTGTTAAACATCTGAAACTTTTACTATTAATTATGGCAAAACGGCGTGGTAAACCATCTTTATATTGAACAGTGAATGCATGATGCTAAAATCTATTGTTTCGCAAAATTTCAAGCAAAACCACTTTTAACAGTTACTCCTAAGAAATACCTTAAAGCCACTGTGACGCGCGAATTAAACATGATTTCAAAAGGTTTTTCTAGCAGTTTCACGTAGTAAAAAAGTCCACTTTTAATTTTTCTATTTTTAGTGTTCCGTACGTCTGTCTGTCTGTCTGTCTGTCTGTCTGTCTGTCTGTCACACCCGATTTTCTCCGAAACTATTTGACATAGAAAGGTGAAATTTGGTTATAATATAGGAATTGATGGCCTCATCAGGGCCATGTAGTTTTGAGAATTAAATTTTGACTTAAGGGGTTAGTTTTGCGGGGTGAAGTCGGAAGCGAAAAAAAAATTTTTTTACTAGGTCATCGAGTGTGGTGTCAAATGAAAGCTTGTGAAAACACGAGTAAAAAATATATATATAATATATATACTTGCGCGCACTTTTCTTTGTATTATTTTTAAAAATTCGCGAAAAATCGCTGTCCCGGGCCTTATCTCGAAAAGTACTTATCAAAAAATTTCGAAAAAAATTCTGGAATATTCTCCACGGGGTGTAGATTGAACGAAAATTATCACGAGTGCATTACCTTTAATAATTTATATGGTATATAAAAAAAACAAAAATTTCAAGGTCATCAGATTTCAGTAAAGATTGGAAACAAACTTTGTTGAAAATTCATTTGGGGTGTGTTTTGTGAAGTCACTGATCATTTTATACCACTGTAACATAAATTTTGACTTAAGGGGTTCGTTTTGAGGGGTGAAATCAGAAGTGAAAAAGATTTTTTTTTACTAGGTCATCGAGTGTGGTGTCAAATGATATATGTATATATATGTATATATAAATATATATATATATATATATATATATATATATATATTATATATATATATATATATATATATGTATATATATATGTATATATGTATATGTATATGTATATATATATATATATATATATATATATATATATATATATATATATATATATATATATATATATATATATATATGTATATATATATATATATATATATATATATATATATATATATACACATATATATATATATATATATATATATATATATATATATATATATATATATATATATATATATACATATATATATATATATATATATATATATATATATATATATATATATATATATATATGTATATATATATATATATATATATATATATGTATATATATATATATATATATATATATATATATATATATATATATATATATATATATATATATATATATATACTTGTATATAATGTAATACTTGCGCACACTTTTCTTCGTATTTCTTTTAAAAAATCGCTGTCCCCTACCTTATCTCGAAAAGTACTGATCAAAAAATTTTGAAAAAAAATTCTGGAATATTCTCCACGGGGTATAGATTGAACGAAAATTATCACGAGTGCATTACCTTTAATAATTTATTTGGTATATAAAAAAAAACAAAATTTCAAGGTCACCAGTTTTCAGTAAAGATTGGAAACAAACTTTGTTGAAAACTCATTTGGGGTGTGTTTTGTGAAGTCACTGATTATTTTATACCACCCTAATAAAATTTTTTATTTTAAAAACAATCAAGGTACGGAACACTAATTGTGCAAGTTCAACTTGCACTTGACCGGTTTTTTTTTTATTATCCCTGCGGGCGGGGTGCCTAGCCTCTGAGACCCGACGCTCCGACAATCAGTCGGCAATTTTCGTAACATCGTTGCAACCGCTTAGCGGTTCGTCTACCTGTTCATTTTTGGCCTCAATACCCGCATAACAATCGGTGGTTGTGTACGTATTTTAGTTTTTAAATTATTTTGATTTTGGTCTGTGAGACCCGGCGCCCCGGTTTGCGCTTTTCTTTTTACATTCGGCTGGTTTTACTTTTCAATGGTAAGTTAGCATAAATAAAATTTATTTTGCATTATTTTATGCTGATTAATTATTTATTAGTTACTGTTTTATAAAAAATAGTATCTCTTTTGTTTAGCAGCGATGTCTACTTATTATGAGAAAGAGCAGGAGAAACTCCGCCAATTATGGGAAGAAGCTGATTCAGATGAAGAGCCGGATGACGAAGAAGAGGAGTTAGCTTTAGAAGAAAATATAGTAGAAACCCGAAGTACCGATAGTGAATCAGAACAAGAGTGCGATGATAGCAGTGATGACAATGTACCTCTTGCAAAATTACCAAGAATTCCAGCGCGATGGCAAAAACATTGTCCAAACAAAACCGTAAGAACGAGAAAAGAAAATATTATTGTTCGGCTACCAGGCGTCAGGAACTGTGGGAAAAACGCCAAAACAGCCATGGAGTGTTGGTCATTATTTTTCACAGATGAAATGCTTAACATTATAGTGGAAAACACAAATCTCTACATTTCTGGATTGGCTCAAAATTATGCAAGAGAGAAGAGGGAAACCCACGGACATTTGTGAAATAAAAGCTTTTCTTGGATTATTATATTTGGCGGGGACCCTCAAAAGTGGACGACTTAATACAAAAGAGCTATGGCAAAGAAACGAACTCGGGATTGAAAGATTTTGGTTGGTAATGTCTCACGATCGATTTCAGTTTCTTCTTCGATGCCTTCGTTTTGATGACTTGACGACAAGAGAAGCAAGGAAACAATTTGACAAGCTAGCTCCAATCAGAAGCCTATTTGACCTTTTTGTTGAAAACTGTAAAAACACATATACTGTTGGAGCAAACACAACAATTGATGAAAAGCTTGAGGCATTTAGGGGGCGATGTGATTTCAAAGAGTATATTCCAAGTAAACCTAACAGATACGGTATAAAAATATTTGCTTTAGTTGATTCCTCTACATCTTATGCTTCAAATCTGGAGGTTTACATCGCAAAGCAGCCTGAAGGTATATATGAACGCCCTAACGATCCACAAAGTATAGTTTTGAGACTAATAGAACCTATATCTGGGACTAATCGTAATCTTACGTGTGATAATTGGTTTACCAGTGTTGAATTGGTAAAAAAATTACTTGTGGAGCATAAAACCACGTACGTGGGTACAATAAAAAAAAATAAAAGGGAATTGCCTCTAGAATTCTCCAACACAAGAGCTCGCCCTGAATTTTCTTCAATATTTGGCTTTCAAAAAGTTATGACTATTGTGTCATATATTCCAAAGAAATATAGAAATGTTAATCTTATATCCAGTTTACATCACGATGATAGGATTGATCCCTCTACGGCAGAAAAATGCAAACCCGATATAATTACTTATTACAATCATACCAAAGGAGGTGTAGATAATCTCGACAAATTGTCTGCTACCTATAACGTAGCAAGGAATACAAGAAGGTGGCCGATGGTTATTTTTTTTTCAATTATGAATATGGGTGGTGTAAATTCCCAAATTATTTTTGCTTGCAATAATAAAACTTATAAAATTGAAAGACGATTATATCTAAGAGATGTTGGACTATCCTTGACAAAAGAACACTTGGAGCGACGTTCTTATGAAACAAATGTTCCAAGGTCGGTAAGGGAAAGAAGACAAGAAGTTGCTGGAACACAAGAACCCAATAGAAATGAAGAAGTCCAACCAGGTAACAGAAAAAGATGCTTTTTTTGTAAAAAAGATTCAAAAACCAAATATTTTTGCAAAAAAATGTGGAAAATTTGTATGTCTTACTCATATCCATGCATGGTGTTCTGAGTGCTCAGAAATTGCAATGAATCAATAAAATCTGTTGATTTATGATATTTTTACAATGTTTTACTAAAAATATTTAAAAATTAGATTTTTGACTGTGTATATTTAAACCAGTTTTATAATATTATAAGGTTTTGTATTTAAAAATGTGTATTTTTTTTTCAATAAAATATTAATTTATTACTTTTTTTTTTAACAAGATTTTTTATTGATAGGTTTGCGAGACCCAGCGCCCTGGTTGGAGATTTAGTCGGCGGCGCCCGGCCCGCAGGGTTAAAGCAGTCCGGAAACTTTTAGGACAGACAGTGTAGTTAAAATCCTTCTTGACAAAAAAAATCGTCTATAAAAACCACCCCTTTTTGTTGTCTGTTCTTTTTATTTATCGCAATTATTGCATTTTCCACATCCTAATGTTTCGACGACTTCAAAACAACTTCTGACAAAGTAACTTTTTACGAAAAACCTTTACAGTATAAAAGGGCTTTTTGGAAAAAAAAGAGCTAGAGAAGTTTTTAAATTTTCCTTTGAAAAAGCAGACAAAAACAACTCGATATAAGTGTTGAGGGCGGATGTGTTTTTTTTTAAGTAGTTCTGTTTAGGAAGTATTTACTTTTGTTTAAAATAAAAGCAGATGTTCTAGAAACATTTTTAATATTGGATTTTAACCAATACTTTCATTGTGTATATACGAGGGTCGTTTGAAAAGTAGGGTAAACGACACACAGATGGCAATACCATGATAGAAAACAGCATTGGACCATTTAGTTTAATTTCTTAGAAGATCAAATGCAGAGTTACAGGTCAGAGCTCAGTGCGGGTACTGTTTAATCGGTCCAAATACAAACGTGTATACGCTTCTTCTTCCTATAAAACAAGGTTCTGTTTTTAAGCCTCTTGTGACGTAGATGTCCAGCTTTCGTGCCATGTTTTTGGTGGTCGACCGGGGGCTGGGCCGGCTCTAGACGGTAGGTAAGGTAGGCAAAATTTAGGGGCAGCAAAATCGCTTGAACTACTAGAGCGCAAAAAAAATAAACACAACCCACAAAAATATATTTCGATGACTTAAATCTAGAAAATAAATGAGTAGTAAAATCAAATACAACAGGAATAGACAGGCTTCTGCCAGAAACCTGTCTATTCTTGTCTATAGAAATACCCAGAAGTTCTGGATATTTCTATACGTAAATTGTAATAAGCGCCCGCGCCGGTACAGCAGCTTGTTGAAGCTTTTTCCACTCACGTATAAGAAAGAGTCAGATTTAAAACAATGCTTTATTTATGCATCAACGTCCGGTTGTGGTAGTGATATAGTTTGAGTTAGTTACAAGTGTAGTGGAAGTGGAAATACCGATTTCATTTTTCTAAAAGGTAAGAGATGCTTTAGATTCGTATTGTAATCTTTGTACTTGAGATTTTTCTACGCTAATAATACCTTGTACATGTACTAATAAATTCGTAATTATTAAATGTAAATTTTATGGTTAGGTTCCGCCGTCTATTGGGACGATTTTTAAGCTTTGAATAATGCCTTTGTCGTATTATGGTATCAGATACTGAAATAGATTGTTTTGTTTTAGAATGTCTGATGGAAGAAAAAGGCTATCTGGTAGTCAATATAAAAAAGTAGATTAGAGGAGAAAACCCAGCTTTAAAAGCAGGCAGGAGTGTTGCAGAGCTTCTTAAAAGATGCAAGTAGTTTCAAACAAAACAAAGAGCCAAGCGGTTGCCGGGATCTGAACATATCCGTCAATTTTGATTTGGATTTGGATTATCAAGACGACGCCAATAATAAAGATGAAATTGCTAGTTATCCCAGCCAGGGACAGAATGCGACAAGTTTCGAGACAAGGGATACTACCACGAGACATGAAGAAAGCCTCAACCTCTACTCTATTATTAGACCCAGGATTATGGCCGGATCATATAAGCGATTCAGATCGAATATTTTTAGTTAGAAAAGATCCATTATCTCCTTAATTCTATTACGATTTCCCGTTTGACAATCAAAATCCAAATCGAAGATTTAGTAAGAAACACTATTATAGGATTTTAAAAAATGGAGAACAAGTCGCGAGAAATTTGCTGATATATTCTGTGTTTAAAGATTCCGTGTTCTGTTTTTGTTGCACACTTTTTGTTTATTCAAAATTAAGTTCCTTTTCAAATGAGGGTTATAAAGGGTGTTTTTTTATATATAACTTTGAAATGGAATAAAACAAAGATGAATTTTTTAAATTGACATGAAATTTACTTTATTCGAAAGATAATCTTCTGGCATTATAATTTAAATATGATCGCCACGGCTGGCTCGGACGTAGTCTAATCTGGAGGTCCAATTTTCGATGACTTTTTCCAACATTTGTGGTCGTATATCAGCAATAACGCGGCGAATGTTGTCCTCCAAGTGGTCAATCGTTTCGGGCTTATCGGCGTAGACTAGCGACTTCACATATCCCCACAGAAAATAGCCTAGCGGCGTTAAATCGCACGATCTTGGAGGCCAATTCACGGGTCCGAAACCTGAAACTATGCGGTTACCAAACGTTTCCTTCAATAAATCAATTATGGCACGAGCTGTGTGACATGTTGCGCCGTCTTTTTGAAACCACAGCTCCTGCACATCATGGTTGTTCAATTGATGAACGAAAAAGTCAGTAATCATGGCTCTATAGCGGTCACCATTGACTGTAACGTTCTGACCAGCATCGTTTTTAAAGAAGTACGGACCAATGATTCCACCAGCCCATAAAGCACACCAAACAGTCAGTTTTTCTGGATATAACGGTGTCTCAACATACACTTGAGGATTATCATCGCTCCAAATACGGCAGTTTTGTTTATTGACGTATCCATTCAAACAAAAGTAAGCTTCATCACTAAACAAAATTCGCTTATGAAAATCGGGATCAACGGCAATCTTGTTCTGGGCCCATTCACCGAATCTACGCCTTGCTAGGTGATCGTGTGGCTTCAATTGTTGCACGAGTTGGATTTTGTAAGCACGCAAACCAAGATCTTTCCGCAAAATCTTCCATAAAGTGGATGGACACATATACAATTCCTGTGCACGATGGCGGATAGACTGATTCGGGTCTTTCTCTACGCTACGCCCTACAGCAGCAATGACTTCTTCTGTACGCACTGTACGACGTCTCTGTGGATGCGTATTATCATTTAGAGTAAACGTGGTGCGAAAACGTTCCATAGTTAATCGAATTAATTGCTCTGATGGACGATTATGTTGACCGTAAAATGGACGTAGTGCGCGATACGTATTTCGAACAGAACCATGATTTTCAAAATAAATTTGCACAATTTGGAAGCGTTGTTCAGGCGTCAGTCTATTCATGTTGAAATGTCAAACCAAACTAAACATAAATCACTTGACAGCTGACAAAATGGCCGCCAGTTAAAAAAAGTGTAGCCAACTTAAAGTTTTATACCTCTATAAAAAGCACCCTTTAGAAACTGGAAAAATATTGGTGAGGTATTAAGAAAGCATGAAGACTCAAAAATTCATGTGGATAATTTGAAATCATGGATAGAGCTAAAACGAAGGTTGGAAACTTGTCAAACAGTAGATTTAGCTATACAGAGATTTATTAATGCGGAAATTAAATATTGGCATGAAATGATTTTACGTATGATATCAGTTATTAAATTGCTTGTAGAAAGTTCTCTAGCATTTCGGGGTACAAGCGACAAGCTTTATGAACATAATAATAGAAATTTCCTAAAGTTAATTCAATCGCTAGTTGAATTTGATCCAATAATGGAGGGACACGTTCGTAAAATCCTCAACAGTCAAGAAAATAGAGTGTCATATTTAGGGAGTAACATCCAGAATGGATGGATTATTACATGATAACATAAAGTCTTATATAATAAAACAAGTTCAAAAAGCGAAATATTATTCGGCTATTCTTGATTGCACTCCCGATGTGAGTAAGGTTGATGAAATGACGTTTGTAGTAAGATATTTTTCTATTGATCAATCAGAATCGAGCTTTGAATGTAAAATTAATGAACATTTTTTGGGTTTTCTTCCTATTGAGAGATCAGGAATCAGGAAAGGTAAGGAATTATCTCAAGTTTTATTGGAAGATTTTGGAAAAAATGGATGGAAAGTAGGAAATATGAGAGGTCAAGGTTACGACAATGGTGCAAATATGAGAGGCGACAAATCGGGCTTACAATGAAGAATTAAAACTTTAAACCCTAGAGCATTTTACGTACCTTGCAGAAGTCATTCCTTAAACTTAGTAATTAACAATATGGCAAAATCTTCTTTGGAGGCAGCGGACATTTTTAATATGGTTCAAAAGCTATATACATTTTTTGTCTCATTGACTTTTCGGTGGGCCATATTAAGAGAACACCTCAATACCCTTACATTGAAACCATTGAGCGATACTCGTTGGGAAAGTCGTATTGATTCCCTAAAACCTTTACGTTTTCAAATAGGAGATATTTATGATGCTTTATTAAGTATTTATGAGAATGTCGAAATAGGTAATATGATTCGAGATGAGATCAGCGGTTTATTGACCACAATAAAGCAATTTAAGTGTGTTAGATATGTTCAATCGTTATTTGGTATAAAATTTTGAATCATATTAATCCGATAAGTAAGCTATTTCAATCCAAAGATTTTAAATTATCCCAAGCCACTAATTTATTAAATAGCTCATTAATTTTTTTTAAAGAATTAAAATCAAAGGGTTCATCTTTGATATGTTGTCAAAGAAGATCTTAGAAGCTGAAAATTTAGCCAGCGAAATCGATGCAGAAAAAAACTACTACATCACGTCATTGTGTTCGGACTACAAAACGAAATTTTTCATATGAAAGTTTAGACGAACCGATACAAGTTCCAAAACAAAAATGTAAAATAGGATTTTTTTTCTTTACCATAGATCAGGCGATCAGTGCATTGGAGCTGACATTCAACCTGCTGAATAGTCATAATGACACTTTTGAAGTTTTATATGATGTTTATATAGTTAAAGGCATGTGTATAAATGAATTACTGGCACATTGTAAAGATCTCGAAAACGTCTTGACAGATGGTGATTCGTTCGATCTTAAGGCTTTAGATTTGGCTGACGAAATAGGCCTTGTTTCTTCACTTTTAACTAAGAAAGAATGTCCCGTTGACGCTCTTAAATTCATTACTTCCCCTAAAATTGCGCCAAATTTGAGCATTGCTCTAAGAATTTTGTTAACGCTGCCCATAACTATTGCTACCGGCTAAAGAACTTTTTCTAAATTAAAAATAATAAAAATTATTTAAGAACTACGACTACACAAAATCGTCTTAATGGGTTAGCAATGTTGGCCATTGAACACGAATTGAGTAGTAAATTAGATCTGAAAGAAATTATTCGCGATTTTGCAGAAATGAGACTTCGAAAAAAATTGTTTTAATTTAGGTTTAGACTTTGTATATTATTGTTCTAGTTTTGTTTATTGTTTTAAAAGTATATTTAAATTATCTCTAAACATAGTAGGTACTAGTTTTAGTTTGTAAGTTCGTTGTCGTTAGCTCGTTAAAAATGTTTTTCAATAAAACAATTTTTCGTAAATCTGTATTAGTATTATTGTCTTAATTCAATTATATGTCATTTTCCGGGTTAACATAGTTTTCTTTAGGCTTGGGTGCGTCAGCATTTTTTGAGTTTACCTACGGCGGCAAAAAAGCTAGAGCCGGCCCTGCCGGGAGGTCTTCTTTCTCCTATCTCTAAAAGTTCTAACCACAAAATTTCGAAAACATTTCGAAGCATTCTCCATATGGTGTGTTTTGTGAAGTCACTGATCATCTTATACCTCTGCGACAAAAATTCATCTTATAGAACACTAACTGCGAAAGTCCGACTTGCATTTGGTCGATTTTTGTGTATCCTCTGGCACAGACAGAATACCAGGTTCAACTTCCATAGATGTAAGAGGTAACGAAAGTACGAGGGTGGATTGAAAAGTTTTGTTAAAAACAAAAAAAACAAAACAAAATCCTAGTTTTTGCAAAAACAAAAATTTTTTTTTCAACATAATCTCCATGGAGTTCAACGCATGAGGCACACATTCCGAAACATAAGCCTCTATATGCACAACTACTAATTTATTCTGAAGATTCAGCTGGACAAACTAAAGATGCATGGCGCAGCAACGAAGGTAATTTTAAACAATTCATCCAACTAAATTAATAACTGTGAAAAGAATTAGTTTATATCTTTGTTGACTCACATTTATAGTTTACAATATAAATAAATATAATAAAATAAAAACCCACACCATGCAAGTGAGTTACGCAGATCAATAACAAATTAGTATAAATAAATAAACAATATGTAATATAAACGCAGTCCTAAATTGCAAAATTGTAGATATGTACAAGGTGAGTTAACGATAGAGTAAAGTTGATTATCTCATTTGTTTCGGGAATGACGAAAAATTGTTAAATACAATAGTTTTAGGGAATATTAAGGTGCATAGTTTAAAATTATTTTTGAGTATACAGGGTACTTCAAAAAAGTGTGGCAGATATAACATATGTTTTCTAATTTATTTTTTAATTCTGCGTAAAATTTTATAACTTTTTTATTAGTAATGTTATATACCAGAACTTAGTAGTTTTTCTAATATTTCATTTTTTTTTTTTAAAATACTAGTTTTTAGTTTTGTAAAAAATTGCCAGTAGCGCCATTGTTTCTGGAGGTGGAATACTCATAATTAGTACCAGCATTCTATAGAGATGAAAAAAAAGATATAAGTAAAGAAATTTGAGTTAGCTGCTACAGGGTGTTCAAAATAAATTTATATATTTCGACTATTTTAAATTAAAAATTCTTAAATTTTTTAAATGGCACACCCTGTATATTATTATTTTTCTGTTGGATTTTAAAAACTTTTCAACTTTTATTAAGTATGTCATATACCTGTTTCTAATAGTTTTCGATTTATTTTGAATTTTTCCATTTTTACCCATGTTTTTAATACACTTACGCTATAACATCATAGTTGCCAAGACAAAACAAAAATGTATGCATTGTCAAATTTTGACATGTCTATTAAGCAAGTAAAAATATTTTAATTTGTTGTAGTAAGTGACGTATAAAAGTAATAGTTATGGATTTTGCTAAAAATGAATTAATTGATATGGTTTATATACTGAGCGAGGCGGGAAAAAATTATCTATTGGAAAGTAAGGCTTTACGACGCGAAGTACCCCAATAGACGTATACCATCTAGAAAATCTTTTCAGTGCTTAATGGAACGGTTTGATGGTAGTGGTAGCGTTGAGTATACGGAACGGAAAGTAGTAAAACAGAATGCTACCAATGAGGAAAAAGAAATGGAGATTTTACTTCATGTTCAAGATAATCCCCAGGTCAGCAGCCGTCAACTAGCTGACTTATCTGACACATCCCAGTCTACGGTTAGTCGAAATCCATAAATTTATTTTAAACACATCTAACTCAAATTTCTTTACATATATCTTTTTTTCCATCTCTATAGAACGCTTGTAGCAATTATGAGTATTCCACCTTCAGAAACAATGGCGCTACTGGCAATTTTTTACAAAACTAAAAACTAGTATTTTTTAAAAAAAATTGAAATATTAGAAAAACTACTGGGTTTAAGTATATAACATTATTAATACAAAGGTAAAAAATTTTACGGAGAATTTAAAAATAAATTAGAAATGGGATGTTCCATTTAAAAAAAAAACATATGTTATATCGGCCACACTTTTTTGAAGTACCCTGTAAACTCAAAAATAATTTTAAACTGTGCACCTTAACATTCCCTAAAACTATTGTATTTAATATTTTTTCGTCATTCTCGAAACAAATGAGATAATGAACTTTACTCTATCGTTGACTCACCCTGTACATTGTAATAATTTTGCAATAATAAAGAGTTCTATGACTTTGACATAACGGAAAGAATAAACAACAAACAGCGAAAGTGCTCCGGAAACAAGACTCATGTTTCTGACGCGCTGATAATTTTAGATGACGTCGACAGCAAAGCTTAGAGTGGGTCAACTTTGTTTTTCAAATTTAAATCGTTTTACTTAATTTGGCTGGCTCTTATTGGGGTCTAGAGTCTTCTAATAAGCCACTGTTATATTTGTCGTATCATTTATATCACCAACAACTTTCACTTACTACTAAATAATTTATTTATTACAAGTTATTGATCTCTCGAACATTTAATATTTCCTCATTTAACCTCCACAGGTCAGCACAACTCTTCGCGTAACAGTACTGTTAGTTATAACAAGTATCGCTTTTGACTTTGACCCGCTTATAGGCGTTCTATTTGATATTGACTCGACAAATCAGGTATTCCGTGCGAGTAAAAATTACAACAGTTTACGGGTTATAATTATTCATAGTACAGTTTTACCCTGACTGAACATTCATTGGTATGAGGAAAACAGAGTTACGCACGTCGTATGCATACCAATTGGTTTTTTTAATAAATCCATTGAAATTAATGAAAACCTGTGCGTATTAAAATTTGCAAAATAAATAAACATAATAAAAGAAAGTTAATTGTAATGATGATTTTCCTTGCTATTTGCATTTCTATCTTTAAATCACGAAAAATATACCCATGAGGTGAAAAGTCCCGGGACTTTTGACGAAAAAACAATATTTTGGCCAATAATCGATTTTATTCTTCAACATAGTTTCCTTCAAGAGAAATACACTTATTTCAGCGATCTTCCAAGATTTGGATACCTTTCGTATAGTAACACTTGTAGAGCTCTCTAAAATAAGCCGAAGTTTCCGATTTGAGCAAGATCTGCTGAATACGGCGGATGACGAACGAAACAACACTTTTTTCTTGTCTAAATGCGGACTTTTTTTTTCTTGATATCACCATTCAAACAGTTCAATAAACGTGATAGTCTCTGGTGACTCTTTGCTCCTTCTCAGCGCAGTCGATCAGTATCATTCACTGCATTTCCCAAAACCTTCCCAGCTTTTAGACGCTTCGGTTGGCTTTCATGCGTTCCAGCCACTCTTTTTTTATGAGCCTAGCACACGTGCTGCAGGGAAGTCTCTAAAGCGCTCCAGGAGCGGCATGTGTGCGGAAAAAGCGATTCACGTTGTTCTTGTAAATTGTACTCGGTGGGAAACACAGCGCTGGGCAAATTATTCCAAAGGGATGATGTTCTCCATATAAAAGACTGCTTGAAAAGCGTTGTATGCGGAGTAACAAGCTGAACCTTATATGGATGTGAAGCACCAGCGCGACGTGTTTTTCTAACATGCACCGCTTTGGGAGGAATTAAGCGGGCTACATCCTTCGAACAGTTTCCATAAAAATACTTGTAGAACAGACTCAAGTCGCCAACCGTTCTTCGATGTTCCAGCGACTCAAGGCCGCCGGTCAGTTCCGGGTCTCCAATCAGACGAACAGCTCTTCTCTGAACAGAATCCAACAAATGCAGTGTATGTTTGGGAGCGAAACCCCAAATATGGGAGCAGTATTCCATAGTTGGTCGAATTTGTGCTTTGTAAAGAATTAACAGTTGTTGTGGAGTGTAAAACTTTCTGGTTCGAAATAATATTCCCAACTTTTGAGAAACTCTCCTTGCTATGCCTGCAACATGTTCATGCCAGGACATATTTGCTCCCAAACTAACGCCCAACAAATTGAGCGACGATGCTAGGGGAATGGAGTGCCCCGACATAATTATGTCGGGTTCAGCAACGTTAACTTTTTTAGAAAAAAACTGCCGCCTGGGTTTTTGTAGCGTTAAATTCCACTTGGTTACTGTCACCCCAAGATAGAATTTCTTCCAGGTCTTTGTTAAGTTGAACGACCTCCTGCTGTCTGCGGATATTCGCCTGAGCAGCCGATGTCCGAGCGTTCAAAGTGAATGAAGAGACAAGTGTACTGTCGTCTGCGAAGCTGTAAATTGGATTCCCTGTCTCTACGGACTGCCTGTTCGACTCATGTGTAATGATGGACCCATATTTCGTCCATTGTTACGAATCGATATAAAAACCCCTTTAAATTACGCCGAAACAGTACTAAACCCCGTTCTGAATCGTTTATACGTTGCTGTTTTTGATCAATCGTGAGAATGTGCGACACCAACAAAGCTCGTTGCTTTTTCATATGCCAATATTTATGCGAATTATGCCTCACGCGTTCTGTTGATATCACATTAAAACCAATACAGTGGCGAAATTCAGAGGTAACCGTATAGGAATATCAAGTTTCTGTTTTCAAGAAGTCACGTGGCAGTCTGCCATGTTAAAAAGGTGACCAGAGGGAGATTTTAAATAGAAATAATATTATTGTTTGAAAATTATTCTTCCTCTTTTCTTCTTTATATTAGGCATTCTTGCCTGCTTTTCTTTAACGTATCGTCGCTACAGGTCGTCGTTCCATCTTTTTCGTGGGCATCCTATACTCTTTGGTCCACCGATGATTTATCTCGAGGTATTTTCACTAATCGTCGTTCGGACATTCTATTTATGTGTTGGTTCCAATCTTGTTTTCTGTTTCTGTTTTCTGTATCCACTGTTAATGTCCTCTACTTCACATATTTGCCTTATGTTGTCATTTGTTTACACGTAAAGACAGATTCGATCCGCATAGAGCTTCCGGCGGAGTTGCAATTTTTACACATGATTCAATCGATTATTCCAAAATAGATTTAGACACTGAATTAGAAGCCTGTGCTATAAACATTCGTTTGGACTCCCCCATAAAAATTTGTAGTCTCTATCTATCTCCATCACATACAATCTCCTTTCAAAACTTGAATAACCTGATTACATCCCTCCCTCCCCCTTTCATAATCTTAGGAGACTTCAACGCCCATCATCCGATATGGGGTTCGCAACATTCTTCCTCTAGAGGACAAATCATTGAAAAATTAATAACTGAACACAATTTATCAATTCTGAACCAACCCTCTCCCACTTTCCTATGTTCAGCCTCTGGCACCTTTTCTCATATTGACCTCACTATCTGCAGTCACTCACTGGCACACAAATTTCAATGGGATATCCTAGAGGACACTTATGGCAGTGATCATTATCCTATAATTATTCGTGATTATAACACTCCTTCTTATACCTCCCCTCCTGAAAGGTGGAATTTCAATAGAGCTGACTGGGCAGTCTTCGTATCCCAACTAAATCCACCAACACAACAAATCACTGACATAAATGCTTATCTATTAAACATCACCAAGGATATTCTTTAACCATGGTGGACGAAGGCCTGTTCAGAGGCAATTAAGGAGAAAAAAGAAAGCTTTGAACCTCTTTAAAAGGCACCCCTCGAGCGAATATTTCGTAAACTTTAAGAAAAAAAAGAGCAGCATGTAATCATTAAACAAGCAAAAATCTCTTCCTGAATTTTATCTCGAAAATAAATTCCTCCACTCCTTTTACTGAAATGTGGAGATGTTATAAAAAAATGAAGTGCTCTCCACCGAGAAACATTCCAAGTCTGTTAATAGATAACTTATGGCATTCCAATCCAGAAACTATCAGCAACAATTTCGCAACTTTCTTTCAAAACAAAACAGCTCATAAAACTCACTCATCAACATCTACTCAGCTACACCTAAACGACTTCGATTCTTTAGAGCTACAAAACTACAACTTCCCCTTCACACAAAAAGAATTTGATCTTTCCTTACAAAAAGCAAAAATGACCGCTCCCGGTCCTGACGACTTATATACTCAATTCCTTAAACATTTACCACCAAATTATAAAAAAACAATACTGGACTACATTAATCATCTATGGATCTCAGATTCCTTTCCATCTTTATAGCTAAAATCAACTATTATTCCAATTCATAAATCGGGTAAACCGAGAAACCAACCAAGTAGTTACAGACCAATTTCATTAACAAGCCAACTCTGTAAAATAATGGAGAGAATGGTAAAAAGTCGCTTAGAGTGGATCTTGGAATCAAAAAAATCTTCTCAGTCCCAACCAATTTGGTTTCAGGAAACATCGATCCACATTAGAATACTTAGCTCTTCTAGACTCTGATATCAACCAATCAATACACAAAAATGCCCACCTTTCAGCTATCTCATTGGATATACGCTTTTGATACCACAAATACGCAATTCATCCTAAACCAACTATCAAAATTGAAACTCCATGGTCATCTACCAAAATATATCGCAAATTTCTTACAACCCCGCTCTTTTAGAGTAAAGGTAAACAACAAATTATCTAATGAATTTAAGTTTGAACTTGGAGTTCCACAAGGCTCAATCCTGAACCCTACCCTTTTCTTCTTGGCAATACAGACAATTGAGGAACATATACCGAGAAATACAGCTTTAAAGCTCTTTGCAGATGATATTATCATCTACAACTCCTCATCGAATGATACCTCAATTACCAATACTTTGCAATCGGCACTAAATAGGATTTCAGATTGGTCAGTGCAATCAGGTTTTACCTTCTCTCCGTCCAAATGTTCTGTAATTCATTTCTGTAGGAAAAGAGGTTGTTCTAAAATTAACACCCTATCCTTATCCAATACCCTCATTCCAATGAAAAATAACATCACTATGTTGGGACTTATATTTGATACCAGACTGAATTGGAAAAAACACATTGAATATCTTAAAACAAAAACATCGAGAGATTTGAACATAATGAGATTATTATCAAACACCTCATGGGGAGCAAACTTCCCCTCTCTAATCAAGTTATACAGATCGATCATTTTATCTAAACTAAGCTATGGGCACTTTATTTATGACGCAGCTAGTCCTACAATAAAAAGATCTCTAGAAACTATTCAGAATCAGGCTTTACGCCTATCGACAGGAGCTTATAGAACCTCCCCAATTCCAAGTTTACAATGCATAGCTTCTATGCCTCCCCTTTTCTTACAAAGACAAAAATCCGTAATGAGATTTTATTCCACCTCTTTATTCAGACCCCACATTAAACAAGCTCTCAAACTTCATCAGTTACATCTAAAAACTTTCAACCCAAATTCCATACAATCCAGAATAAAGAGCCTTTTATCTACCCATGAATTAATTTTCACCTCTACGGACTCATCTAAATTCCCAATACTTCCCCCTTGGACAGCTCCTACTCCCAAGATAGATATTAGCTTGACTAAATATAATAAGGAAACAACTTCCTCTTCTCGAATAAAATCATCGTTCCTCCAACTGATTCATGATAAATATCAAAATCACATTCAATATTACACAGATGGATCTAAATCAGATTTGGGAGTCGGTGCAGCAGTGGTTGCACCAAACATTATTCATAAATATAAACTAAACAACATTTCATCAGTGTATACAGCCGAATTAATAGCTATTAGAGAAGCTATTAAAACAGCTTTAAGATCAAATATAAATAGTAGTATTCTCATCATAACAGATTCTCTTAGCTCTCTGAAATCCATAAATTCTTCAAAAACATTCATCCCATTAGTGTTAGACATAATAGACCTTTTACATATAAGTGATATCCGGAAGAACAACATAGTATTGTTGTGGACTCCTAGCCATATTAACATAAGGGGAAATGATCTGGCGGATAATAATGCCAAATTGGCAATCACTTCTGGAAAAATCTTAAATCCAATCTTATCACCAAAAGACTTGATAAATCATTTCAAGGATATTATCAAAAATTTACTTCAACTATCTTGGGACTTGCAAGAGGAAAACAAATTATGGGAAGTAAAGCCTTTGGTGTATCCACCTTTTCACCTTTCAAGTTTGACACGAAAAGAGAATATCTTATGGAGAAGAATATCCATAGGTCATACGAATCTAATCCATTCTTATCTATTAAAAGGGGAACCCCCTCCATTATGTCAACAATGTAATACAGCCCTCTCGATAAAACATATCCTTTCGCATGATTATCTCCCCCAAAGAACAAAACATAATTTACTGAGACCCCTACATCAAATAGTTGCACCAAATACAAATAACATAAAATGTCTAATAGATTTTTTAAAGGAATCGGATCTTTACTCTAAATTATAATATCAACATAATCTTTCGCTAAATGATCTTAGCTATCGATGCGCTACACCTAAACATACATACATACATACATTTCTTTATCCCAAAGTGTTCTTCCTGCAATTCTTCTTAATGTTTTCATTTCACTTGTTTGTAAGTATCTCTGAGTTTTGCGTGTTTCTGCTCTTGTCTCTGCTGTGTAGGTCATAACTGGACGAACTACAGATTTATATATACGAGATTTTGCTTCTGTTCTCAAGTATTTATTTTTCTAAATAGTGTCATTCAAGCATCCTGCTATTCTATTAGCTTTTACTACTTGTTCTTTTATTTCTTCTTCTATGTTGTTGTTATATGATAATTTAATTCCTAAATATTTAATTGTCATCACCTGCTCTATAGTCTGATTATCGATTTCAGCTTGCACCTAATTGGTTTTTTGAAGATAACTACTGATTAGGTTTTTTCAGCCGATATTTTCATATTAAACTTCTTTGCTGTTGTATTAAACTAATCTAATAATCTCTGCAAGTCATCCTCATCCTCAGCGACTAGGACAGTATCGTCGGCGTAACACAATATTTGTATTTCTTTATTGCCCATTTTATTGCCTTTTTTTGTTTTTACCTGTTTAATTATTTCATCTAATATAATATTTAACAACAGAGGACTCCGTGAGTCTCGTAGTCTAATACCAGTTGTTACCTCTATGACTTCAGTTAACTCCGAATTTACTCTGGCTTCTATTTTATTTCTTTTGTAAATTTTCTCACTTAGTTTTATTATATCCAATGGAATATTCTTGTCATAAAGTGTGTGCACTACATCTTGCAGCTGTACTCTATCAAATGCTTTTACCAAATCTATAAAGCATAAGATCGCTGGTCTGTTATATTCAATTGATTTTTCAGTAATTTGTCTGATTACAAATACTGTGTCGTTACAGGATCTTCCCCTTCTGAATCCTTGTTGTTCCTCGGAAAGCTGTATCAGTGGAGCTATTTTATTGGTAACAATTTTTGTCGTCAGTTTATAATGTTCGGTACGTTGAGGCGCAGATGCGGAGCCATTTTTCTAGCCTCACGTTGGAGCACTATTTTATAACGTCTCGTTGCGGCGTTATTTTGTGTAGCCCCAAATTTCTTCATTTTTATTAAATATTTTATTTATTCAATAGAAGCCGTTATTTGCCCCTTATGTATATATTAATTTTGAGAATGGATTGAGTGGATATTAATACTAATAGAGGACAAAATTAAGATATCAGCTAGCTCGTTTTGTTGGGAGAGATTATGGATAAGAGATAATTTTTGTACGTCTTTTGAAAATTGTCTCTATAGTTGTTTAAAACTTGGTTGTACTGTTTTTTGGGCATCATTCATTTTAGAGTAAAAGGAATCTAATTTCAGCTCTAAAAATGAAAAAATACAGAAGAGTTAATTAGTTGTTGAAATAAAATTGAATTGGGTACAACCGTTGCGTCCTGAAAGATAAAGCGGGTAGTCCAGTGAAACACTAAATTTAAACATAGAATGGTATATATATATATATATATATATATATATATATATATATATATATATATATATTATATATATATATATATTATATAACAAAATAAAAAATTCCTAACTTTATTACACTCTTAAAAAAAATTAGAGTGTACACTATGGCATAGAGTCTTTAAATTAGGATTATTAAGTTTTTAATAAAAGGCTTGATAAAACACGATATTAAAAGTTTGTGAAATTAACTTCGCGAGTTACACGTGTTGAGTAATCGTTGGAAACACACTTGTAGACAGGAGGTGAGATATTTAGACTGGTGTGCTTATGACTTACTGATTGATTTCTCCTCGTGGGTTTTCCATAAGTTACTTGGCCTCTCCTGGTGCGATTCTCATAAAAATATTGTCTCAGCCACTACCATCCTAGTTTCATTTGGGTTGCTAAACACCTTTTGACCCGATATACCTGAGGATGAGCAGGATATTTCAAGAAAGGATAACGGCTTTAAACTTGAGAACTAGAAACCGTTATTGCACTACTGCATCACTAAAAAAACCACTCTGGCGTGCTGGAGAAGAAAGCCACTACGGCCTACTGGCGGAAAAAAAACCACTACGGTATTCTGGTGGAAAAAGCCGTTACTGCTTAATGGTGGAAAAAGCCGTTCAACATTTGAAATGGCTGCTTAAATATCTTTGTCCCGTCTCCTCGGGTTACTTCCTGGCATGCAAATCTCGACGCATTAAAAGCGAACTAAATAAGTCAAGTCGTCAACACGCGTTACACACTGCCGGTTTAAATTAAACTGCTCAAAAATTTAAAACACTGTTTTAAGCTACACTGCTCAAAAATTGAAATCATTGCAATAAATATAAAAATGTAATAAAATATAATTATAGGAAGAAAAACAGTGTCGTAATATGATCTTAAAATCTTGGAAAAAATGAATGTTACAAGTTTTAAAGTTGTGCATAAGAGGTTAATTCTTCGATAATTATTAGGATCGGTTTTTTTTCTTCTCCTTTTTTAAAAAATGGTATCATTATGCTTGTTCTCCGTTCTTCTGGTATTCGCGATCCTTGTATTATTTTGTTTATGAGCTTTGTTAATTCTTTAGTTAGTTTCACTCCTCCGTACTTTAATAGTTCATTTTGTGTTTCGTCCTTACCAGCTGATTTTCGGTCTTTTCATTTTTTGAGAGCTTCTTCCACCTATTAATCATTTATTTCTGATGTTTCGTTGATTACTATTTCTGGTGTTTCGGGTGCCAAATTTTTCGTTTTATTATACAATTGCGTTATCCGTGTATCTTTTCGATTTCTTTTAGCAATCCACGTACCATTTTCCAAATCTCCTTTTGCATACCATCAAAGTCATGTTCCATTTCTTTAGAGAATTTTTCCCAATGTTCAATTTTTTTTTTCTCAGTAGCGCGTTTGTTTCATTACGGACTGTCTTATATTATTCATATGTTTCTCTGGTTTTTCTTGATCTATATTTAAGATAGGCTTTTGTTTTTTTCTTGGCATTTTAATTTCACTTCCTCGCAGAACCAAGGTGTATTATTCGGTCTTCTTGATGTTCTGTTTATTTTTCATTTCCCGAGTGCTTCCTTTGCTGCGTTTATAATATTATTCTTGATCTTTCTTCAACTGTCTTCTATGTCTTCTTCCTCTACCACTAGGTTTTTATTTATTTCGTTCTCCAATCTTGTCTTGTAGAGATTTTTTATTGATTTGTCTTGTAGGCTTTCTACCTTTGTCTTTGTTTCGCAAACTGTTAGGCTTGTGTTTTGAGGTATCTTGATTGTCATTCTGATTTTTCCCAATACAAGACTGTGATCAGTTCCTAGATCTACAGAACATAAACATCTTATGTCTAATATTTTAACTAAGTTGGGAATGTGGAATCTTTGGCACAATGATACTACTCAGTATATATCACCACTAAACCAAACACCTTATTTTTGCACCCGACGCGCGTTTCGCTAACCATGTTAGATTCATCATCGCTCCTGATGAAGCTAACATGATTAGCGAAATGCACGTCGAGTGCAAAAATAAAGTGTTTGATGTAGTGGTGATATATACTGAGTAGTCTAATATTTTATTTGTTGGAATGCAATCTATGATTGATTTATCTCCTCTTGTATTTTGAAATGTATATTTATGTTGTTCTTTATGTCTAAAGAAGGTGTTATTTATTCGGAACTCATTTTGTGCGGAGAAGTTTATCAAAAATTCACCATTCTCATTCGTCACATTTTCATTGAACCTCTGTTTCACTTCCGGTACTATCATGTTCCCTACTCGTTCATTAAAGTCCCCCATTATGATAATTATTTCTCTTTTTGAAAATTTTTGATTTAATAAAATGTTTAAGTCAGTACAGCATGAGTAATTTTAAAAAAAAAATCAAAAATGGAGCTTTTGATTAGAAAAGAGATGAATACAAATGAAAAATTTGACAGGCATTTTCAGAAAAAATGTTGCAGACAAAAATAGTTGCATTTTTTCCAGGGAATTGAATAGGCATATTAGATTTTGCGCCCAACGCTTGCTGGGACTCTATAAGGCCCAAAAGTGAAAACTGAAACTGGAATCCAAATTTCTAAATACATATTTGAATTCAGCAAGGAATTTTATGTCCGAATACAAATTGAATGTTTCTGGGCCTGATTGAGCCCCATTGTAACTACAATAAAATTCTTCTCTTATAAGGGTCTTTATCTGTATTATTAGCCTTTGACATACAGAATTCTTTATCTGATCCTATATTTACGTCTGGATAAGCATAGTCTAATAAATAATTTTTCAAATCATTTTTAAACATTTTCTGAGTAAAATGTGAGGTGCATATTTTAGATTTTTTGCACGAAATCTGCCAAATCTTTGCTCTATAACCCAAAAAATATCATAAGAGAAAAAGCTTCTCAGAATTATTCAATTTATTTGCATACGATTTTTTACGCAATTGATATTTTTTAATTAAATCACTAACTTTCGACATATTTGGAGAAAAAGAAACTCACTCCCAGCTTACTTTTCGAATTATTTTTACAGTTGTCAACGGCACAACAAAAACCTCCTTTCCCCATGATTTTATAAATTATTTGTCAACCTTTTCGATTCTCTTCTCTTACAAATATTTTTAATCATCTTTTTATACAAACTCTCTTCCTACTATCTTTAAATTCACATAAACTACGGTCACATCAAGAAACGATCGACAATGCATTTTAAAAGACACATTCCGAGATCAAATGTACAAATAGAGCGGTCATTTTGAAAGAGGGATTTTCGCTACTACATTAGGTTTACTGTGGTAAAATGCACGTTTAACTTAAAGCGTACAGGTAATAAAAAGTTATTTGGAAAACAATTATTTTCCTCTTTCTTTATCAAAAAAATAAGTCAACACACTATTCTTCAAGAGGCTGCTTGCTCTACTTGAGGCAAAATAGAATATTCCAAGCCGATTATTTCTTGGCCAAAGCGTTATTTTTGAAACATATGAAAAATGCAACACTCGAATTACTAATTAATACAGTAAACTTAGCACAAAAAATGTAATATAAAGGAAATAATTTGGATGTTAGGTGAGGAAAATATATTATTCCACTATACACGAAATTAAATCCTTGTACGCATCGTACAGCGAGTACACGCGCCGTACAGCTGCATAGATGCTACAGTTAGTCAATAATTTTTTTTATCAAATGATAGAAATAAAATTCAGTTGATTTTAATGCTTAAACGTGAGTTCCAACGCTTTGAAGTTGTTGTTGAACAGGCTTCTGAAGATGCTGACTCTCTGATTATTACAACAGCTGTTACGCAGTCAGCAAACACACAAACTACAATTGTGGTCGAAGATGTAAATCTCTTAATAATTTTAATTGCTTTAGCTCCAAAAAAAAAGGAATATATATTTCTTGAAACTGGGAAAAGAAACTGTTGAAAGAAAACTGTATTCTTCTCAATACTTAGAGCAATATGCTGATATTAAACATAAATGTGTATTGGCTCATGCTTTCAGTGACTGCCACAGTACTAGTGCAATATATTAAAAAAGATTAAAGCTTCTGGAGAAAGACCAATTACGTAGAGAAGTGCAAGATTTAATACTGAAAACTCGACAAAATTAAACGTCAGAAAAGCTGGCGAAAAAAGTTTTCTACTGATTCAAGTATTTCTCTCGATCAATATAGATTAAATTCATTTAAAAAGTCTTTGACAAAAATCAAACCTAAACTAGAGTCATTACCATCGAGCTCCGAAGCCGCTGCTCAACATTCATATAGAGTGTACTTTCAAGTGCAAACATGGCTTGTAAACAAAACGCCAGCTGAAAATTGGAAATGGCAGAAACTTAACGAGTTTTTTCAACCTTTAAGAACGTTGCTAGATCCAGCACCAGACTCAATATTACGACTGATTTCTTGCAATTGTACTGATGCGTGCACTACAACTAGATTCAGTTGTCAAAAGCAGGATTAAAATGCTCAGACAATTGCAGAAAATGACAAGAAACAGAACGCCTCAACTCTAATACTTATAATGTAAATTTTGATGAGAATTCTGATATTCCAACCATTGACAATGAATTTGAGATAGCTTGAAAACGAAGATATTTCTGATATTATCTGATGAATGCATAGTTCTGGTAAATAACTTATTTATTTAAAGATACGTTTGTATTTTGAATGCGAAATATTAAAATAATTGTATGTTATTTTAGGCAGCAGGTTACCTGACTTTTATAAATAAAAGGTTACCTCTATAAATAATATTTAAGTTTTCAATAAAATATTTGAAATAAAAAATTATTTGATATTACAAAGAATTCATTGATAAAGTTATATTTTTGTACTTAGTTTCTTTGAAGTAATAAAAAAAAAGTATATGAGAAAAATTTTAAATCTTTAAATAAAAATCTAAAAATGACCATTTTATCCCATAGTCCCTTTTTCCCAGTGCTATTAACTCTGCTAGAATCCTCATTTTATTCGAATGGTATATTACCTATTCCTCGTATAACTACTTTCTTACCAGAATAACAAACGAAAAAGAAAGTTATAGACACAAACCGTCATCGGAGTTGCTATGCGGTGTATACAAGGTGTAGAGTGGAATAAAATGGTTTCCTCAAACTTTTGACTCTTTTGATTCTTCAAATATACACCATTATCTACACTTTTCAGAAAAAAAAACCTAACATCCAAATTATTTTCTTTTTATTTCATATTTTATTTTACTAAATTTACTGTTAGATGTTAATTTATTTTCCTTTTCAACAGATACGTGGACATATGACATAAATAACTAAAGCTTTATCAATTTGACGACACGTACTAACTAAATATTTTGAATCATATTGTACTTAAGATCAGAAGCCTAGAAGGTAATCTTACCAGCGAAAACATCAGTAATGCCGTAAATAAGATGCTTAAAGAAAACAGTATAAATAACACCATCCATCCATCTATTTATTAGAGACAGTGAAATTAAGATTTAAAAAGCCACAAGAGATTTATTCATAAAAAATGAATTATATTTATACATATCCAACCACTAGTTGTAATCGACTCTCTAAAAGTGCAAAAATCTGCATCGGACATTATAAGCGTCGGAAAAAGAATCGTGACTCACTTAAACTACTCATCTCCTTCCAGAATGACATTAGAACAAATCCAGAGAGATTTTTAACATGGGTATAAAGAAAATGGTACCTACACGCTGAAATTCCACATATCGTCTATTAAAAAGACGTTTTGAATAAAGGACAACTATCAGCTTGCTTGCTGGTGAATATGATACACTTTTTTCTATGGCACCAAATATGTGGGACTTCACTAAAATGTTATTGGAGCTTTTACAACCATTTGAGCAAACTCAGACGAATATCCGCAGACAGCAGGAAGTCATTCAATTTAACAAAGACCTGGAAGAAATTCTATCTTGGGGTGACAGTAACCAAGTGGAATTTAACGCTACAAAAACCCAGGCGGCAGTTTTTTTCTAAAAAAGTTAACGTTGCTGAACCCGACATAGTTATGTCGGGGCACTCCATTCCTCTAACATCGTCACTCAATTTGTTGGGCGTTAATTTGGGAGCAAATATGTCCTGGCATGAACATGTTACAGGCATAGCAAGGAGAGCTTCTCAAAAGTTGGGAATATTATTTCGAACCAGAAAGCTCGAATTCGACCAACTATGGAATACATACACTGCATTTGTTGGATTCTATTCAGAGAAGAGCTTTTCGTCTGATTGGAGACCCGGAACTAACCGTCGGCCTTGATTCGCTGGAACATTGAAGACCGGTTGGCGACTTGAGCCTCTTCTACAAGTACTTTCATGGAAAGTGTTCGAAGGATGTGGCCCGCTTAATTCCCACCAGAGTGGTGAATGTTAGAAGTACACGTCGCGCTAATTCTTCACATCCGTATGAGGTTTAGCTTGTTACTCCTCGTACAACGTTTTTCAAGCAGTCTTTTATATGGAGAACATCATCCCTTTGGAATAATTTGCCCAGGATTTTGTTTCCCACCGAGTACAATCTACAGCAATTTAAGAACAACGTGAATCGCTTTCTCCCGCACACGTGTCGCTTCTGTAGCGCTTTAGGGACTTCCTTGTAGCACGTGTGCTAGCCCCATAAAGAAAAAAAAAAAACAGCGAACATTTCAGTATTTCACCGTTTATAATATCGGAAATGATTCCAACAATTTTATTATTAAGTAAATATTTAATCGAAATCGAGGTTCCTGATTTATGCATGATAATTTACTTGAAGATTGGCGTTAAAGATTCCCAAATATTGAAACAAATAACAATTATATAATTGCCACGTTCCTGGATCCAAGATTTGGAGATGCATATTTCCCTAACAAAGAACAGGTTAAAATATATCAAACAAGTCATATCGCTAAAACAAAATACTAAACCCGGCGAAGATGTAGTATCAGTATTGAAATTAGGCTCCTCCGACGACGTCCCACTTAATATTTTAAAAAACTTAACAGTACCAAGAAAACGTAAGAAACAGAAGCAGATATTTTGGAATGTTTTCTCTAATATGGATCAAAACAGAGATAAAAATAGAAAGATCTCCCACGCAAAAGAAGACGTAGACACACACACAGAGTTCGGTTCTGATTGATCTAAATTTGCCATCGATAGATCGAATTTCTCTAGGTTAAGAGAACTTGTTCTTCGGTTTTTTTCAGCACCAGTTTCTTCAATATTTAGTGAAAAGCTATTTTTTAGGGTTGGAAATATGTATAAAGAAAAAGAGTACAGATTGTCGTCTCAAAATGGTGAACTACTAACATACCTACATCAAAATTCACTTTCGCTCAATTTTAAATATTAAAATATTCTATTTGTAAGTTTTGAACTAATACACCGGTGAGCGCAAAAAAATCAACTCAAACGATTTTGCTTCGTTTAAGGTCGATCCTTGAATTTAATTTTCAAACAGTGGTATTATTTTTGGTATCATTAGAATGCTGATTTTCCACTCTTATCAATAGTACTAAATACATTTGAATTTTCAAATTTTACTAATTGAAACGGTTTTACTCAATAAAATCATTTTTGCTCGCTCAGCAACGTACTCGTTGCGCGCTATTCATCCCTATAAAAACACATGCAACTGCATTTTCCAAACATGCCTTCATCGGAACTTGAAACGGCACAAGTGATTGCCCTATTGCAAGAAGGGCATAGCCAACGTGTAGTCACTACGTAACTGCACCTGAGCCAGTCAGCTGTCTACAGACGTTACCAAGAGACTGGTGCCTTTACAGGGAGGCCAGGATCAGGAAGAAGAAGGTGTACCTCAGAGCGAGACCACCGCTTCATTGTCAACACAACTCTAAAAAATCGTCACCTGACCAACGTTGAGGTTCATAAGGAGCTCCGACAAGTTCGTGGTCGGGCTGTCAGTCAGAAGAAGACTTAAAGAAGTTGACCTAACTCCGAAGAGACCAGCTAATGGACCTAAATGGACAGCAGCCCATCGACAAGCGCGACTCCGATTTGTCCGAACATGTCGACTGGACCTTAGAGCAATTACCCTCCGTTTTATTCTCCGACGAGTTCCGAATGTGCCTACATGGCAATGATGGAAAAAGACGAGTTTATAGGAGCTCTAGGGAGCGCTGTGCGCAGTGCTCTATTACTGAAATGGTCGCCTACAGAGAAGGTGTTATGGTGTGGGGAGGCATCTCACTGGATGCGAAAACCGATTTGGTTTTCGTGAATACAAAATATTAATTTTGTTTTTGTAAATAAATTTTTTTGTTAAATTTAAAATTTTTTTAATTTTTGCCTTTCTCTTACCCCTATTTTCAATTATTGTTCTCATTGTTTCTCCTTTCAATCATTTTAATCACTAAAAAGCATTAAATGTGCTATGGAATTTGGTATCACGGTAACGAAAATTATCACGAGTACATGACCTTTAATAATTGATCTGGTATATAAAAAAACATAAATTCATCATCAGTTTTCACTAAAGATCAAAAAAAAAAACTTTATTGAAAACTCATTTGGGATATGTTTTGTGAAGTCACTGATCATTTTATACTTCCATAACGAAAATTTTTATTTTAAAAGCAATCAACGTACGGAACACTAATTGTGCAAGTCCAACTTACACTTGACCGGTTATTTTTTATTCTCCGCCTAGTATTTCTTTCCTTCTTTATTTTTTGTACATCTCTTTCTCTGTATTTCCTGCAGAAAATATAAAGTTGTGGTCTCATGTGAAACTTTTCGAAACACCTCCATTGTTCGAACATCTTTTTTGACCCAATGTGCTTGTTGCACTGATGAAACTTTTAATTTCTGATCGTCCTCAGCCTCAATTTTAAACTTCTCTAAAAAGGTCTTCTAGTCCCCTAAACTCATTTCTTTTCACAACTCTTACTTCATAAGGGAAGGGATTATTGTGGGCATTGGTTACTATAGTGGACCACTCACTCGAATCGTATACGGTTTTTGTCCTCACCGTTGTCTCTATCCATTTACTAAGTCAACAGTCATCTTTGAGTGGCCTACAAGCAAAAATTTTAGTGAAATTTTTTTAATAGCATTAGACTGCTTTACAAACTCTGTCGGCAGTACAAGCACAGCTGAGTTTTTTTGCTGGCCTACACAATTATCTAATACAGCGCGAATTCCTTTATGTCTGTATTATTTAAGAGCATTAAATATTTCCACATGATCGTACAAGTTTCACTGCTCCCTCTGTGTCCTCAGTCTCACCCCACATGTGGGAGTAAGTCAACCTAGTGCTACTCTCATAAAATGAAAGTAAATAAAATAAGTACCCGCATTAGGACTGAAGACGTCATTATTTTTTTTAATAAATTTGTCATTTTTCATCGCAGTCCCCTTTTAGGTATATACACTTTCCCAACGTCCTTGCCATTTTTCTATCCCCTCCAAAAAATAGAAATTGTCCAACTCCCCAAAACACGCTTCTGTCTGGGCGATGATCTGCTCATTTGAATTGAATTTTTTTCCTGCGAGCGATTTCTTCATGTCTGGGAACAAGAGGAAATCGCAGGGAGCCAGGTAAGGCGAATACGGGGGGGGTGCGGCAACAATTCATGCAGTTTGGCGGCGACAACTTCGAATGAATATTCTGGAGCATTGTCGTGGTGAAACACCACTTTCTTCTTCGCTAAATGGGGCCGTGTTTGCTTCAATTTCTTGTCAAAGCAGTCCAATAACTCACTGTAGTATAGTCCAGGGATCATTCTCTTTTTTCTAAGAAGTCAATGAGTATGATGCCTTTTGCATCCCAAAAAATCATTGCCATAACTTTTCCGGCCGATGGGACTGTTTTCACCGTCTTTGGAGCAACCCACTATTTTGACTGTTGCTTGGTTTCAGGATGATGAATCCAGGTCTCATCGCAGAAAGTTTTTTTAGAAAAAGAATAGAATGGGCTTTCAAACGATACCAAAATCCGTATAAATATATGAACACTGTGTATGTGTATATGTATAAATACTTTTGGTTTGCTGTTGTTGTTGTATTTAAAATGTTCCTCCTATGCATACTCGTATCCGAAATCAATTTTATTTTAAAATGGTTCTATTTTGCTCAAAAATTTTGGCAGGGCACACGGCCAGGTAATAAAATATGAGGACAAACTGGGTACCCGGCCAAATCAGTTCGGTACCCCCGTTTTAGACCGGACAACCGTTACATCTCTAGTTATAAGGGATCAAACGGGTGGGGGAGGGACTAGCGTGGTTGCTTCGTTCAAATTGCGTTCTTTTCCAACTGCTATTTTTTCATTATTTACGAAGTCAAAGGAGTTATTAAAAATACTAAATTTTACATTTGAAAAAGGAACTCAGTTATAGGTTAATTCAATTCCCTAGTAAAGATGATACACATAACATTTTCACATAAGTGAATAACCTATTTTTAAAAATTTCATCTGACTTCCACTCTGTTTAAGTTCTTTAAGAGGATTGGGTTTAGTAAATGTTTTTATTTAACTTGGCATCGGCTTCATTCAATCGGTTTTCCTTTCACAATATATCGCGTCAATAAACCTTAACTTCGTAAGCTTCTTATACACATCTGTTCCGAATGTAATGCAATATCGTCTAATTCTGTTCAAAGTCATAAAAGTTAAGAGCGAGACGTTGGCTGTTGAAAAGTTCAGTAAACAGAAAATTTTAACACTTAGACACGAGCCGATATATTTGAGAAGCTCCGCTGAAAATCCTGAAAGATGCTGAAAGTCATGCTGCACGTCGTATGGAAATCTATAAATTTTATAGTTCTTTGAACATTTTCGCTTTGATCGTGGTTATTCTTTGAAGAAATATCGTTTTGCTGATTGAAAACTTACATACGAACAAAGGAATAATGTTACACTAGTTTCTAGAATTAGTAGAGTTTAAAACAATTCTTAATGTAGGGAACCAGATATCATACAAACTGAGAAAGAAAAGATTACTCAGGTACATTCTCTGTTTTTTAAGTGAGACACGTGTTTTCTTAAGTATTTTTTCATGCTGAATCCAAAAAAATCATAAAAAAAGACATCCACCGTGAAGTTTTTTTTCAGAAAACACACTTAATGTTGCCAGAAAACTATTAGATTGAAAAAATAAATTTTATTAATGTTAAACTGTATAATCATTAAAATTATGAAATAAAACCATTATTTCGGACATCTTAAAATGCTCTGAATATGCATTTATTATAAAAACTTAAAAATATTAGGTTTTAGTGTTCATGTTTAACAAACAACACGCATACACCACTTTTAACTAAGCTAAGTATCAAAATGCTGTTTAAGGATGATTTGTAGGTACAATCCGATACAAAAGTACATGAAATTCTGACAAAACCAATATCTTTTAAAATACGGCATTATAACAAAACGTCTTTTTTTCACAAACTTGTTTTTCGTATCAACTTTTTATTAAAATCGAAATTCGTTCGACTTTAATTAATTTTTCAATGAAATTTTTAATATTTTTAACAATAATAAAAAAAATTTTTGGTTGGGACTGTACCTTGAATTTAACTTTAAAAAGAAAAAATACGTAAAACTTTTACATCAGAAATCACTTTTACAAAGTTTCTCAATATACTTAAAAAAAATACCTCAGAAAACTATAAATTTGATTTTACTTAAATAAATTAAATAAAATAAGTCTAGTTTTTGACTAGTGAAACGTGACAACAGCGTAACATTCTAATAGTTGGTAGTTGTGATTTTATTTAAATCCAGTAGAACGAAAGCATGCGTGTGCAGGTTGCGCACTAGCATGACTGTTTACATTTATAATATGGATGCCGTTCGAGGTTAGTGTTGTACGTACAATTGAAAACGTGTTTATTTATAATTTACCACAATGTCGCAAACCGGAAAAAAAAATCGCTGGAAAGGAAAAATAGTCAGCGAAAAAGTTTATTTACAACGAGTTAAGCAAAGTCAGCTTGGCCAACAACTAACAGAGCTACGTAAAAAACGTAAGTTTGATGAGTCTATGGCATCTGAAAATTCAGAAGAACCAGTGAATGACAAAAATGATAAAAAAAGAAGAATTACTCGAAGGATGTCGTATAGTGAATTTAAAATATTTGGGAAAACAATTATGGTGTGTTTCATGCAAGGAAGCGTTATCTTTGGAGTATGTTGAATCTGAAAGACTGTTACCGTAATGTGTATTCTTTTAGTAATTGTTAATTAGTATGAAAAAAAATTTATACTTTTATATCAATAATTTATAACATTGTCATTAATAAATTTTATGTCACTATTTAATTTTGATCGTTCCTACTTTTAAAGGCATTTTCTTAACATTTAAATTTACGCGGTAACAGCATATAGCACTATTTAATTTTGATCGTTCCTACTTTTAAAGGCATTTTCTTAACATTTAAATTTACGCGGTAACAGCATATAGCACTATTTAATTTTGATCGTTCCTACCTGTAAACGCATTTTCTTAACATTTAAATTTACGCGGTAACATAGCATATAGCAAATTTTTAATTTGGTATAATCGAGTTTAATTTTATTTCCCGTAACTGTTTGCGAGGTTGCCACGTTTTCGATGTGAATTACACTCTGCATTCAATTATACCGTAAATATCACTCATTTTTATTGTTTTTCTCTAAAAATAATATTGAAACCACTAAATATTAATTGCTTATGTGCTTCTCCGATATTTAATCTACTAGTTTACAATTTTATGAATTTTTCGAATCCTATTTTCTATACTTTTTTTTTACTTGAATTCGGCCCGATAGCATGTTTTCCATTTAACTACGTGTAAATTTGTTACAACTAAAAAATGCAATAACTTTTGAACGGACCCGTAAAAAATTTTCCAGTTTTTTGAGGAGATTCAGGAGACTTATCAGAATAACATATAATTTTTTCAAAGAATTCCCATAGCTTTTAATATACCTGTAAAACATCATCCGCTAAATTAAAAAAATGTTTTTAATGTTTATTAATTCACTCACTCATTTTTACACTCACTCACTCAATGGCTCGCTCACTCACTCACTACCCCACTCACTTACTCGCTCGCTGACTCACTACCTGACTCACTTACTCACATTCCTTCATATTCACTGAAACAATTTATCCACAAAATTTGCTTCTAAAACTGTCGAAGGATATACATTGGACTGCATTTTGCAACCTTTTATTCCTAAGTAGTAAACGGATATTTTTTTTAACACTATACACTATTCCTCTTGTTTTGATATCAAATTCGAATTTGAAACTAAACACGTAGGCTGAAAATCTTTTGGTCTGACCCATAGTTATGGTGGTTTTAGTGACGCCACTTTTGATATTTTCAAAATAATGGAAAGAATCGAATTTCGTGTGTTGATTAAACACTGTTTTTTAATATGAAAAAGTACCGTTCAAGCAAAGCAAAGGCTTGATAAGTGCTACGGGGCCTCTGCCTCTGGAAAATAACTCATCATTTACTGGTATGCTGAATTTAAACGCGGTCGTACAGACACAAATGATGCTGAAAGCTCGGGACGGCCCAAATACGGTGTTTAAAACCGGAAAACGAAAAAAAAAAAAATCCAAAAAATTGTTTTGGATGACCGTAAAATGAAATTGAATGAGATAGCTGACACCCTAAAGATATCAAAAGAACGTGTTGATCATATTTTGCATGAACATTTGGGCACGAGAAAGCTCTATTCGTAATGGGTACCGCGTTTGCTCACAGTAGACCAAAATCAACAATCCGTTGATGATTCTGAACGCTGTTTGGACCTATTTAAACGCAATAAAAACGATTTTATGCGATATTTGACAATGGATGAAACATGGATCCACCCCTACACACCGGAATCAAATCGGTACTCAGTTGAGTGGACAGCAGCCGGTGAAAGCCGCCCAAAAAGACCAAAGACATAACAGTCGACTGGGAAGGTTTTGGCTTCTGTATTTTGGGATATGCACTGAATCATTTTCATCGACTATGCTGAAAAGGGAAAAACCATCAATAGCGAATATTATATAAAGTTATTGATGCGTTTGAAGGCAGAAATCGCAAAGGAACGGTCCCAAATGAACAAGAAAAAAGTGCTCTTTCATCAAGACAATGCACCGAGTCACAAGTCAGTGGTTACGATGGCAAAATTGCATGAATTGAAGTTCGAAGTGCTTCTTGATCCACCGTATTTTCCATATTTGCCCCCCAGCAACTATTATCTATTCGCAGACCTCAGGCCTATTTTGAAGGCAAATACAAATCCTTCTACAAGAAAGGTATAGAATTGTTAGAAAGTCCTTGAACTGATTGTATCGCTCTTGAAGGAGACTATATTGATGAATAAAGTCGAATTTTGCCAAAAAAAATATGTTTTAAGTAGCTAGACCAAACACTTTTCAGCCTACGTGTTAAAAAACTACTAGAAATGATAATTTTGTTAGAAAAAAAATTCTTGTTTAGCTGTGGCATTTATTTACTTAAAAAAGCATTTTACCAACAACATAGCAACCTTGTAAATGTTAAAAGCGAGTTTTTTTGTTGAAACTGAACATAAAACTTTATTTTTTGATGTCAAGTCGAGATTAAGAACTTCAAAAAATATTGGAAATAATAGTTTTGTTCAATATTAATAAAAATTAAAAATAATTCTTTAATTTAGCTATTGCACACATTTATTTTAAACACTACGCTACGTAGCTTAGTTAAAGGTAGTGTATGTGTGTTTCTTGTTAAACATGAATTTTAAAACCTACTGTTTTTTTTAGTTTTTATGATAAATGTAGATTCAGAACCTTTAAGGATGTCCGAAATAATAATTTAATTCCATAATTTTATTGATTATACAGTGTATTTTTTTTCAATTTAATACGTTTCTGGCAACTTTAAATGTACTTTCTGACAAAACCTCACGGTGGATGGCTTTTCTTATGCTTTTTTGGGTTCTGCATAAAAAACTACTTAAGAAAACACGTGTCTCACTTAAAAGAAGAATTTTTTTGTGTACCTGTGTTATCTGTACAAATACCACACAATTTTATTTACATTCAGGATATTTGGACGCAAGTAATAAGTCATTAAAATGCATTTAGCGACAAAGTACGTGCAGTCTGAAAAGTTCTTGACCTAACAACGAAAGAAAAATTATTTTGACGTGAAATATATTTTATTTTTTTAATATAATCTCTGAAACTTCAATACATTTATTCCATACTACACTGACTTAGCCGTTACTTGATGGAGATCCATAATAACTAGGAATAAAAATTTAAACAAATGTTTAAGATCACCACTTATGTTCATTATTGCTGACAATTGTTTCGACACACTGTGTCTTCTTCTGGAGCACGATGTAAATTAACTAACAAAGTATGTTTCAGAATACATAGTTTACCTAATTACAAGTACTAAATTCATTAACAATATTTACCTTAATACCTAGAAAAAGTTCAATAAAGGAGATCCTCCCCCATCTAGTTGATCGTTGAGTAATAGACCTGAAGATTTTTTCTGATTAATTTCTACCTGTTCTAAACAATTCAGTAATTTTCCTTTCTTTCCGTTATGCAAAATTTTGAAATCTTCATTGCGTGTATGATTTTCCTCTGTTAAATGTTTGGCGTAATGAGATTTGTCATTTTTCATTCTAAAGGTATGTTTATGTTCGTTTATTCTTTTATAAAAAGGTCTGCCTCTTTGTCCTACATACGTTTTATTGCAAGTGCCACAGCATAATTCGTAAACCCCCGATTTATTTTCTTTTTTTTTGTTTTACTTTTAATAATTTTTAATATGTCGAGATAATGTGTTATTTGTACGGAAAGCGATATTTACATGATTTCTACGGAAAAAATTTGAATTTTATTAGTTAATTTTCCGGTATAGGTGAGTGTATGATATTTTTCTTTGTTTAGTTGTTTGTACGGGTACACCAGTCCTATTGCTTTTTTAAATTGTTTTTTCATTAAAATATTATCTACGAAATCGTTACTGTATCCATTGTTTATACTAATTTGTTTTATAATATGTAATTCTTTCTGAAAATTTTCTTCCATTAATAGTGTATTTAGTAGTCTATGGATGAAACTACTATAAGCCGAGATTTTATGTGTGAACGGGTGGTTAGAATTAGCGTGTATAGTTATATCTGAGTATGTTGGTTTATGGAAGATTTCAAAATGGTGTTTATTCATTTTGTTTGATATTTTTAAATCTAGGAAATTAAATCGATTTATTTGTTTCTATTTCTGTTGTAAAAGTAATATTATTATGAAGTTGGTTAATATAATCTAGAAAAAGTTTTAATTGTCGATCTGTACCTGTAAAGCAAGTCAATATATCATCTACATACCGGTACCAATAAAAGAAATTTTTAAAAAGATGAGAATTACTGATTTGTTCTTCTAAATGGTCCATGAAAATTTCAAATAAAAAAATAATAAAAAATGGACTAAGAGAGTTTCCTATTATTAAACCTTTCTTACTTATGTAAATGTTATCGTTAAATTCAAAATAATTCTGATCTAAGCAAAATGTTAAGATATCTAATATTTCTTGGTTAATTATTGGGTTAACATTATTTTTATTTGGCCAAATTTTATAGCGTCTGATGGTGGTATACTAGAAAAAAGATTTTGTACATCAAATGATATAAATCTGGAGCTACTTGGTATCATTAACGGATTAATTTTTGTTATCAATTCATTACTATTTTTAATACTATATTTAGGTGTGAAGTTACAATATTTTGTCAAAACCTCAATCAATTTATTTGATAAACAAAAAGCTGGTGCTGTTATGTATGAAACTACCGGACGAATTGGTGAGTTATTTTTATGTAATTTAATAAGAGAATATAGTTTTGAAACCTGAGGGTTCATCGAGACAAGTCTGAATTTTTCATTCTCTGTGAAAATGCTTATGTCTTTTAGCACATTTTTAATTAATTTTTAGAAAGTTATTGTTGGATCCAAGTTGACGGATTTGCTTTTTCTAGATTATATTAACCAACTTCATAATAATATTACTTTTACAACATTAATAGAAACAAATAAATCGATTAATTTCCTAGATTTAAAAATATCAAACAAAATGAATAAACACGATTTTGAAATCTTCCATAAACCAACATACTCAGATAACTATACATGCTAATTCTAACCACCCGTTCACACATAAAATCTCGGCTTATAATAGTTTCATCCATAGACTACTAAATACACCATTAACGGAAGAAAATTTTCAGAAAGAATTACATATTATAAAACAAATTAGTATAAACAATGGATACAGTAGCGATTTCGTAGATAATATTTTAATGAAAAAACAATTTAAAAAAGCAATAGGACTGGTGTACCCGTACAAACAACTAAACAAAGAAAAATTTCGTACACTCACCTATACCGGAAAATTAACTAATAAAATTCAAAATTTTTTCCATAATAATCATGTAAATATCGCTTTCCGTACAAATAACACATTAGCTCTACATATTAAAAATAATAAAAGTAAAACAAAAAAAGAAAATAAATCGGGGGTTTACAAATTATGCTGTGGCACTTACAATAAAACGTATGTAGGACAAACAAGCAGACCTTATTATAAAAGAATAAACGAACATAAACATAGCTTTCGAATGAAAAATAACAAATCTCATTACGCCAAACATTTAACAGAGGAAAATCATACACGCAATGAAGATTTCAAAATTTTGCATAACGGAAAGAAAGGAAAGTTACTGAATTGTTTAGAACAGGTAGAAATTAATCAGAAAAAATCCTCAGGTCTATTATTCAACGATCAATTAGATGGGGGAGGGTCTCATTTATTGAACTTTTTCTAGGTATTAAGGTAAATATTGTTAATGAATTTAGTACTTGTAATTAGGTAAACTATGTATTCTGAAACATACTTTGTTAGTTAATTTACATCGTGCTCCAGAAAAAGACACAGTGTGTCGAAACAATTGTCAGCAATAATAAACACAAGTGGTGATCTTAAACATTTGTTTAAATTTTTATTCCTAGACATTTATTCCAACATTATTCCAATTCCACCATTAAAGTGTTATTATGGAAGGTCTGCAAAATATCCATTTACGGCTGCAATAGCTTCGTCATTTGATGTAAAAAGCTTTCCAGCCAAGAATTTTTTCAGGTTTGGAAACAGATAATAGTAAGAGGGAGCCAAATCTGGTGAATACGCTGGATGTCAAGCAATTGATACTTTAATTCGTTGAATATTGCCATCGTCGAAACACTTGTGTGTATACGTGCATTGTCTTGATGAAAAATGATCCTTTTCTTCTTTAAAGCAGGTCATTTCTTACGAATTTTTGCATCTAATTGATCTAAAGGGTTAAAATAATATTCAGAGTTAATTGTTTAACCTGTCTGAAGATAATCGATCAACAAAACACCTTTGTGATCCCAAAAAACTGTTGCCATAACGGTCCCTGCTGATGGAACCGTCTTTGCCATCTTTGGTGCACCGCCACCGGCTTCAATACATTCGAGTGCGTTTCTGGTCAATTGTCAGCAAATGCGGAATCCATTTTTCACAAAGCTTTTTCATATGTAAAATATTTCCAATTCGTTCTTTTGAGATGCCTGTGGTCTCAGTTATTTCACGCACTTCTACTCGTCGATTATCACCATATTATGGACTTGTTAAATGATTTATGTTGTCAATATTAAACAGCTGTCACTACTCGAATGAATTGACAGATGAAAATAAAATGTTACATGTGTTCACATAAAGAATGGAACTTTCCAATACAATTATATTTTCACAGTTTCTAACGCCATCTATGTGTCAGGCCGAGAACTTTTCAGACAGCCTAAGTTGTAGTTGATAACAGAATCTCTCTCATTGTAGATACAAATACATGTTGGGGTGCGCCCAAAAAAAAAAAGAGATTTCTTATGCGTGTTACTGGATTTTGCCACCACTTCTAAGGGTTCACCCTATTTTAGGTAGAAAACCTTTGCTATACAATAGAGTCATAAGATGTAAATGAGGGTTCATCGGTAGCATAGCCGTCCGAGCGTAACCTGCTTTTAGTGTTTAATAAATAAAATTATCTTAAAAATAAGAAATATAAGATTTATTACCAAAAATTTTTTAATCTATAGATCTATGTATATATACAAATTCACAATTCATGATATATAAGTACTTTAATTACAATCAAAAACAACCATCATCTTCAAAATCTGAAGACTCAACTTCTCTTAAATTGATAATTAAGTCTTCTATTTCCACAGTTTCTTCGATGTATTCGTCAAGTTTCCACATTTTATTTTCTTCTTCTGTAACATGTCGAATGGCATTTTTCCAATCATCCTCTGTGATCCTCTGTATTTCGGTGAGTAATAATTGCCTTACGTCTTGAGGTTTGAACGTGGTATTTTCTTTTGCAACGAAACCTTTCATTTATACCCAAATTAGCTCTATGGGATTCAATTCGCAATGATATGGGGTTATCTAAGCACTGTAATATTCCGTTGCTTTGCCACCTCATTGACTGCGTATTTCTTGAACTGTGCCTTATTTTGTTTCGCAATTTTGAGAAGTTCCGCTTTTAACATACCATCCTTATGTTTGAAATTTTTGTCTCTTGAGGAATATCCGCTTCCTTCCATGAATTTATCGGGAGTCGTTCTAATATTCGAGGATGGTATGGGGCATTGTCTAATACTATAATTGATTCTGCTGGTATACATTCAATCATTTGTTGGATTTACTCCACAAAAACATCTCCTCATGGTAATCTTTAGTTGACTTTGATTCGAATTTCAACAAGCCACAGTCGAGAAATCCGTTTTCACTACCAATATGTGCTATAATTAGCCTGCAACCCTTTCCTGAAGGGGGTTGTTGAAATTTTCTGATTGCTCGTAGATATTCTCTTCTCTCCTTTTGTCGATAAGAATAGATTTTCTATCGTATTTTTTCCAACGAAAATTCAGGTTATTTTCCATAATTTCCATTTTTTAAAATCTGGTCCTGGTCTTCTCTAATTTCTTGCAAAACTTTATGTAGTGTAGGTATTTCTTTCTTAATAAAAAAATGGTGTACTTCTCTTCTTATTGTGTTTTCTTAAAATCTTCATCGACCTCTAAGGGCTCCTTTCCTTTGTGATTCTGAGGTTCGTTGCAAGGACCGCGTTTCCTTTCTTTTAGTAATCTGTAAATAGTTGCTGATCCAACTCCCGTCATGTTGACACAAGTTTCCACAATTTCACGGACTTGGCTTGTTGGCTGTTGATGCACTAGGGCATCGTGGACGTTAAGTATTATTGTTTTTTCTCGCAGGGAAAATGTACATTTACAGACTCCCCGAAGTTTGACCGGGGCAAAACTAAAAGTTGAAGCCATCGCTGTTCTGATTTAAACTAAGCATATTATAGGTTTTTGCTTTATTTTTATACTTACATAGAATATTTTTGTTGCATACTTAGGTACTTAGGCACCTACCTAGTACCCTGTAGGTTTCTAGTTCTTAAGAATTGTTAATTGTATTCGTTTAGGCTTTTATCATACAAATAAGATTTTTAGTTTCATCCTTTACTCATGCGTTGATTTATATAGTTTATTGTAAAGTTGTATGTATTAACATATTTTTTAGAAAAAGTCGCACTGTTGTACAGAGATAGAAAATAAAGGTCATTAAAACTAAAAATGCAAATAGCACAGGCCAACGATGAGAAAACTTTTTTAATAATTTTACCTGATTCCTATGTTTTTTGTGTGCTGAGTTCGAAAATAATAATAAAAAAGTCGTATTACCCACTAATTTTTCACATTTTGATATTCAAAATGTGAAAAGTTTATTTTTTATCATTCGAATGTTGTTAGGTTGGCAATAAAATCAGAATTTTATAAGGTTGGCAGTAAATTCAAATGTTATTAGGTTGGCAGATCCGATAAATGTCACAGCTGTTTCTTTCCTTCCGGTTAATATAACCTCGCATTGCAGTGTTTAACCCATGTGCTTTAATTCACACTCAAAGAATGGCTAATCGTGGTTGTAAAAACACTTTTTGTTATATATGTGGTGAGTTTGTAGTTAAAAAACATCAAAGAAACATTACTGACTTTGTAAAAAAAAGTATATTTTGCATATTTTAGTGTAGAAATCGGTATTCAAGAAAAATGTTGGGCGCCTCACAAAGTATGTTATGTTTGTGTCAAGGATCTTAGGAAATGGTATAAGAAAGAAAGAAAGCTTTCAGCAAGAGCAAGAGTATCATTCAAATGTTTGTTATTTTTGCAGCGTTGATGTTTCTGGATATAACTCCAAAAATAAGAAAGTAATTGTCTATTCTAACTTTACTTCAGCTAATCAGATGATAGGGCATGGACCGGGACTTCCTGTCCCTGAGCCACCTCAGTCTATTGATGACGTTTTACAGTCCAGTCCCAAATTTAATGAAAGTCTATCGGATGATGATGAATTTCAATGTTCTCTAGAAAATTTAAAACCACTGTTGTTTACACAGGCTGAGTTAAATGGTTTAGTGAGAGATTTGGATTTGACTAAGAAAAAAGCAGAATTGCTTGGTACTAGGCTGAAAGAAAAACATCTATTTACCATTATAGAACAAGAGATCAAAACTGTAGCCTAATCAAATAAAAGTACGGTTTAAGTTTTTATTTTTTATATATCAAATTTTCTCTATTTTAAAATTTAATCGATGTCATATTGTGAAAGAACTGTGGGTGATACAAAAAAACTGATACCAGATACGGTTTCAGCACTCAAAAATGCATAACACTTAGATGTATTGCTTTAAAAAGTTTTTACAAATATTTTTTTTATTGGCCTGTGTAATTAGTAGAGAAATTTCGGACGCTTATGGTTTATGGCATTTTAATGTTTATAAGCCATGTTGTGTGCTATCAACTCCAAACAAACGGACTTTAAGTACATACATAAAGAAAAACAGTGTTAAATCAAAAAAAGCTGTTTTTTTTTTTCTTAAAATGATTCATACTAAGAATTCATGTCGTGCTATTAAACACACGCCCTCTACTACCCTCTTCGATAACTCTTTTATAAAAATAAGCGCATCTCTTTTAAAAGAAGTACTGCAGACTATGTTTCTTTCCTAAATTACTTAAACTCAATCTCGTAACAATACGTCTTTCAAATACCCAATGCTGAAATTCAAATTGCAAGTCTTATGAAAATCTATAAATTATTTTATGAGCCTTTGAACATTCGCTTTAATTGCATAGTACTAATTATAGCAATTTAACAGCTTCGCTTGGCAGTAATACAAAGAGATTATTGCTTCTTAAGCCTAGTACAAATTTTGTCAGAGTTAATTACGTAATAAATGAGTAGTTTCGTGAAAAATAAAAATTCAAATAATGCTTGTTAACATCATTTAAAAAGCAGAAAAATATACAGTGATAGCTGACAAAAATTGTCAATAAGTTTTGCTCTTGTATTAAAACAACCAAATTTACAACCCAAGTGTGCCCTTTATCAATCAACAAATTAGTACATCTAATATCTTGCTTTATTTACAACTCGTCTGCCAGTCATAGGAGGATGATAAGTACCCGCTATTTACAACTGCCCTGGAATGTCCGGACGTTCACTACTCATAGATGCGGGTATCTGTAGAGAGGAAACTATTCCTGCATGTATCTCCCTTGGTTTGTTTAGTTGAATTCAAGATGAATGAAAAGGAGGTACATAGTGCTGTGGCACAAGATATAATTATAAAATTTTTCACACGCCATTACGTCAAATCTATTAAAATTCCCCAAGGATTGCAGGCTTAGTTCGGTGACGATACTTATTTCATGAGCACGAACAAAATGTTGATAAAGGAAGTCACATCTGTCGTCCTCGCACCAATATCTTCTCACAAAACATCGCATGTATTCGTGAGCTTATTGAAGATGATAGGTGCTTCACAGTGTTTGAAATTTCTGAAAAGCTCTATATCAACAACGAGAGTGTACAATCGATCGTTTGGAAACAGTTGAAATTCCGGAATATTTCAGCTCGTTCGGTTACAAGGTTACTGAATAAACATCAGAAAACTGCGATAGTTTAATAGTCAGAGGTACTTCTCACTCATTTAGAGACGAAGAGGAAGATTTTTTGCGCCAAATTGTGATATGTGATGAGTACACCATTATACCCTTTTATCAAAGCAGACGACCATGGTGTGGAGGAGAAATCACCCGAACCTCGTAAGGCAGAAAACTCACGTATTCTTCGGAAAAGTGTCAACCACCATTTTCTGGAACTGGAAGGAGGTTCTACTGGCCGACTTATTTAACGAACGAAGGACTATAAATTCAGCCAACTACTGCTAGCTTACGTTAAATTTCTACATTACAAGGAAAGGCGGCACTGCTCTATCCGAGATACGTTTCCCTTCCACGATAATGTAGACCTCATGCTACAGCTGTTACGCAAACAAAATTCGTGGAAATGTACTCAAAAGTTGTTAAATAGTCACTATGCCGTCACCATAGATTTTACTCTTCAACCTCTTTTTCTACACAACTCCACAAACAGAAAAGGTTGCTACATTTTTTATAATTTTTATAGGTTTCTTTTTAAATTTTGGGGTCGATTTCCTTCTTTTTTAGGCTATTTAGCGCACAATTTTACATAAGAATATCATAGTTGCATTTACAGATCAAAACCATTTTTTTGTGAGGCTATGTAATCTATATTTGGTCGGTATGAAACCAAAGACCTGACGTCAGTAAATTTTAAGTTAAAATATTCTTAGCAATAAAAAAAATATTTTGAAAAAATGTATGTGCCTAGTAATTACTGTAACACGTAGGCTGAAAAGTTTTTGGCACATAGATGTCGCCCATTTCAAAAAATCCATATGATTTTTAGGAAGTACCAATCTTCAACGATATTTGTCAAAATTTCAAGGCGTTTCGACGATTAGTTTACAAGTTACACTGGTTTTAGTAAAGCTACTTTAGATATTTTCAAAACAATGGAAAAAAATCGAATTTCGTGTGTTGATTAAACACTGTTTTTTGATGGGAAAAAATACCGTTCAAGCAAAGCAATGGCTTGATTAGTGTTACCGGGACTCTGTCCCTGAAAAATCGCTCATCATTTAAGGGTGTGCAGAAATTAAACGCGGTAGTACAGATACAAATGATGCTGAACGCTCTAGACACCCAAATGAGGTGGTTACACCGGAAAACATTAAATAAATCCACAAAATTGTTTTGGATGACCGTAAACTGAAATTGCATGAGATAGCTGACACCCTAAAGATATCAAAAGAACGTGTTGGTCATATTTTGCACGAGCTTTTAGACATGAGAAAGGTCTGCGTTTACTCACAATGAGCCAGAAACAACAACATGTTGATGATTGTGAGCGCTGTTTGGACCTGTTTAAGCGCAATAAAAAGGATTTTTTCACGCGATATGTGGCAATGGATGAAACATGGTTCCACCGCTACACATCGGAATCAAATTGGCAGTCAGCTAAGTAAGTAACCGGTGAATGCCGCCTGAAGCGACCGAAGCCACAACAGTCGGCTGGGAAGGTTTTGGCTTCTGTATTTTGGGATGCGCATGGAATAGTTTATATCGACTCTGCTGAGAAGGGAAAAATCATCAATAGCGAATACTACATAAAATTATTGGTGCGTTTGAAGGCAGAAATTGCTAAGAAACGGCCCCAAATGAACAAGAAAAAGTTCCGAGAAGTGAGTTCTTCGAATTTCATGGACAGAGCACCCGACTAACGCATCTGTATTGAAGAAGATGAATGTGAACACTAGATTACTCAAACATGTAAACCAAGCCGGCCTCACATAGGTTGGTCTTCGCCAAAAGAAGAGACACCGTGGAGAAACCGGGGGTCGAAGGAAAAGTCAACGGCAGAAGATCAAGAGGCAGATCGTCTACAAGATTGATAAGCTAACTGTAGCCCCTTGTTGAAAAAACTCTACACGAGGCGGATCAAATTGCCATAGACCCAGAGATTTGGAAGGATCAAGTGCAAAAAAACGAGCTCATGAGTGGTCATCACGCCTTGTCATGGGAAATGGGGCAGAGAAGGAGGGGAAATGTAAATCCGAGAATATATCCATTAGTTTGTTACATCCAGGTGAAATTTTGCAGACATTTTGCCAAGGTCTCATTTGGCATTTTCAATGCTGAATTACTTACTAACTTGGAGTAAAAAAATGAACAACCATTCAAATGACGACATGATTTTCGATGCCGTTTCAAGGGCTACCAACATATTGAAGGTATTTTGTGTAACTAAAATTTACTTAATAAAAATGGGAAAAAAAATAACCCACGTTTATTTTTGCAGTACATAGAAAAAAGTATCTAAAAGTTAAAACGAAATACAGAATCTTGAATAATTTGTACAAACTAGCACTATAACCTGAGGGTAAATATTAAAATAGCCTATTATTTTTATAAAAATACATGTTCAAGAAACAGAGGTTCGATTTTTCTTGTTTACCTTAATTTTAAGAAAATTTATGGAAGATATGAAACAGATATCGACGAAAACAAGGCCAAAGTTCGTAAAATATGCTTTCAAATTATCCAAACATCCCTCATTTTGCTTTTCTTTTTCATCGTAAACTTTTCCAATTTCTTTATGTAAGAAAAAAGCGATTGATAAATTTTCCAGTAAATATAAAAGCATCGTAAAAATAAGACAGGCTTTATTTATTAAATTTATTCGTAAATTTTCCACGCTCCCTAATATATATATCCATTATGTTTTTGAAGAAATTATAAAATAATACCAAAAATTTTGCAATGCAATTACGCATAAAATAACAACAGAACACAGAGTCCGTGCAAAAATAAAAACTACTTATGTGTTTGGGGTAAACCTTTTTTATTTTTCGACATAGTCTCCTTTTAGGCTTATACACTTCGTCCAACGATGTTCTAGTTTGTTGATCCCTTCCGAATAATAGGATTTGTCCAAGTCTGCAAAATATCCATTAGTGTCTGCAATCACCTCCTCGTTTGAATAAAATCTTTGTCCCGCCAGCCATTTCTTCAAATTGGGGAACAAATAGTAGTCCGAGGGAGCCAAGTCTGGAGAATAGGGGGGATGTGAAACGAGTTGGAAGCTTATTTCCATTAATTTTGCGATCACAACTGCTGAGGTGTGTGCTGGTGCGTTGTCGTGATGGAAAAGGACTTTCTTGTGGGCCAATCGGGGGCGTTTTTCTTGCAGCTCGGTTCTCAAACGGTCCAATAACGATGAATAATATTCACCTGTAATAGTTTTACCCTTTTCCAGATAGTCGATGAGGATTATCCCTTGCGAATCCCAAAAGACAGTCGCCATAACCTTTCCGGCCGAAGGAACGGTCTTCGCCTTTTTTGGTGCAGATTCCCCCTTGGTAACCCATTGTTTAGATTGTTGTTTGGTCTCAGGAGTATAGTAATGTATCCATGTTTCATCCACAGTGACGAAACGACGCTTAAAGTCCTCCGGATTCTTCTGGAACAGCTGCAAACCATCCTTGCAACACTTCACACGATTCCGTTTTTGGTCAAGCGTGAGCAATCGCGGCACCCATCTTGCGGATAGCTTTCTCATGTCCAAATGTTTATGCAAAATATTATGTACCCGTTCAGTCGAGATGCCCACAGCACTAGCAATCTCATGCACCTTAACTCTTCTGTCATCCATCACCATATCATGTATTTGGTCAATGATTTCTGGAGTCGTAACCTCCACAGGCCGTCCAGAACGTTCAGCGTCACTTGTGCCCATATGGCCAGTCCGAAAATTTTGAAACCACTTATAAACTGTTCTAATCGAAGGTGCAGAGTCACCATAATGTTTATCAAGCTTCTCTTTAGTCTCCTGAGGCGTTTTGCCTTTCATAAAGTAATGTTTAATCACCACACGAAATTCTTTTTCGTCCATTTCTTGAAAAACACAAAGAAATAGACCAATATGGCTGAAACTTGGTGTGCGTTCATTCAAGAGATGCTACTAACTAAACATGACCTCGATACGCGCCGGTGGTGTTATCTCTTGGACTTTGCACGGACTTTTTAAACCAGCCTCGTATATATATATATATATATATATATATATATATATATATATATATATATATACATATACAGGGTGCCCCATATGTACGGAATAATGATTTCACAGCATTTATTAATCAGTGTATCAAAAAAATGTTTAAATAAAAATTATAGGGTGTTATACGGGGATATGCTGATATGCTGACGTTGACAATCAAATGTTTTAAACTGTCAGTTCGAAGAAATTGCGCCATCTTGTTTTTTTTTTAAATGGAAGACCTTGTATATCATTTCATGTCTAAATTGAACTGTTTTGGAATTACTGTCATTTAAAATTTAAGAGAAAAAAAAGTCTAAAAAAACTATTAATAAATACTCTAGGTTCATTTTTAAGGTAACATTTGCTCAAAATTCCTTAACAGCGAGGCAATGACCCGATCTGTCATAAAGAGCCTGAACAGAGTTTTGCAGAGAATCAGGAGTGATTTGTGCTACTTCATATTGAATTGTTTGTTGTAAATCTTCTATAGTTTCAGGTCGACTTCGGTAAACTTTTCAAATGACCCCATAAAAAAATCGAGTAGCCTAAGGTCGGGACTCCTTGCAAGCCATTCCACAGCACCTCTTCTGCCTATCCATCGATTAGGAAAAATCGCATCCAAATATATACGAACATTGATTTCAAAGTAAGGAGGTGCTCCACCCTGTAGATACCACAGATTCCTGTTAGGAATATCCGAATTATTTTTATCTGGAAAAAAAGCTGCACAAGTTGAAACAACTTGCTCTTCGAGTAACTGTAAATACCGCTGTCCTGTAATATTTTCATCGATAAAAAGGGACAAATGATATAACGTCCACAAATCCCTGCCCAAACGTTTATCTTTTGTGGTCTTTGAGAATGACTGTCAATTATCCAGTGGGGATTCCCAGTAGACGAGTACCGGCAGTTATGCCTGTTAACGCTTCCGTTAAGACAAAAGTGGCCTCGTCAGAAAAAACAATATTATGAATTAGGTTAGGATTATTATCGATCCATCATGACCTCGCAAAATTCAAGTTTCGTTAAAACAAAATGTGGCCTCATCAGAAAAAACAATATTATGAATTAGGTTAGGATCATTATCAATCCATCATGACCTCGTAAAATTCAACGCGTTTATTTTAGTCATTTTCAGATAATTCTTGCAATAGAATGGATTTGTATGGATGCAATTATTCTTCATTCAGTATACGACTTAAGGTACCTTTATTTATGTTGTGGTCTAGGCAAAGCTGACGAGTGGCTGTATGGAGATTTTCGGTAATTTCCTATAAAACATCATCGCTTCTTTAACTTTTGGAGGTCCAGATTCAAAACGATCCTTAACCTGACCTGATTGTTTAAATCGTTTTAAGGTTTTGCTAACTAAGGATTGCATGCATTATTATTCAACAGCATTATTATTCAACAGTTAATCCATTTTGGGTCCAGGAAGTTCAAAACCAAAACCATTGGTCGCTTCATGTATGGTGTGGAATATTAAATTTTCGAACTATTGGTTCATATTTTTTCCGCGCACCGCTTAACGGGCCTAGATAACTAAATTTTTTGCAAAACGAATTACTCCAGCTTCTTGAAGAAGTTGATAGCTTTGAAAGGGAACAAATGTGGATTCTACAAGACGGAGCTCCTGCTTATTACCACCGGGAAGTTCGGGAATTTTTAGACGATCGTTACCCACCAAAAAGGATCGGTAGGGATGGATTCATTCAGTGGCCCCCTCGATCATGTGACTCAATACCTTTAAACATCTTTTTGTGGGGCTACATTAAAGATCTTGTTTATGTGAATCCCCCTACAATAGCAGTAGGTATGGAAAATAAGATACGGGATGCGTGCAGGACAATAACGTCCTTTATGCTAAGGAAAGTGAAAGAAAATATAGTAAAATGGCTAAACATGTATATTCAAGTAGACAGGCATATTTGTAAACATTTATTACGTCATAATAATTAATCATTAGATAAGTTAAACTATATTAAAATTATTATTAACTATTTTATGTTTTCACAATAGCGTAAGTTTATTAAAAACAAGGGTAAAAATTGAAAAATTCAAAATAAATAGAAAACTCTTAGAAATAGGTATATGATATATTTAATAAAAGTTGGAAAGTTTTGTAAAATCTTTTAGAAAAATAATAATATACAGGGTGTGTGATTTTTCAATTTAAAATAGTCGAAATGCATAAATTTATTTTGAACACCCTGTAGCATCTAATTCAAATTTCTTTACATATTTTTTTTTTTCATCTCTATAGAACGCTCGTACCAATTATGAGTATTCCACCTTCAGAAACAATGACGCTTTTTTACAAAACTGAAAACTAGTATTTGAAATATTAGAAAAACTATTAGGTTTAGGTATATAGTATTATTAATACAAAAGTTACAAAATTTTCCTCAAGATTTAAAAATAAATGAGAAAATATGATGTTCTATTTAAAAAAAAACATATGTTATATCGGCCACACTTTTTTGAAGCACCCTGTATACTCAAAAATAATTTTAAATTGTGCACCTTAACATTCCGTAAAACTATTGTATTTAACATTTTTTTCGTCATTCCCGAAACAAATGAGATAATAAACTTTACTCTGTCGTTGACTCACCCTGTACAAAGCTCAAATTTGACCAACGATGGAATACTGCTCCCATGTTTGGGGCTTTGCCCCCAAACATATACTGCATTTGTTGGATTCTATTCAAAAGAATTTGTTCGCCTGATTAGAGACTAGGAACTGGCGACTTGAGTCCATTGAGTTCGATGGATGTAGCCAATTCCAGTCAGAGCGATGCATGCTAGAAATACACGTCGCATTAATACTTCACATCCATATGAGGTTTAGCTTATTATTCCTCCTACAACCTCTTTTAGGCAGTCTTTAATATCATCCCTTTGGAATAATTTGCCCAAGACTGAGTACAATTTACAACGATTCAAGACCAACGTAAATCGCTTTTTCCGTATATGTGTCGCTCCTGTAGCTCTTTAGGGATTTCCCTACAACTCATATGCTAGAAAACAATACTCAACACCTATAGGAAGAAATCAAATATATTGTAATTTCGAATTATAATGTACATATGTACGAGGTTTACACCCAAACGATAATTAATTCATTTAATCAAATAAAACCCCATATACCCGGTCTTTGCGAAACCAAGGTCAATTCATCAAACTTTACAGTCAACTTTCTCTATCCTACATACGACTATTCCCGGCTTAGACATAACTTTGAAATCTGTCTTTTTACTAGAAGTCATACCTGTTCTAGAGTCACATTACTTTGATATTAAGTAGCTAAAAATAACGACTCGACAAAACACATCATCTGCTACCTTTATAGATAACTAACTTTACGGCTCTTTTAGTTTTACAAACCAATCAATCAATTGCCGAGAATGAAATTCCTGGCCATTTTAACATCTACATCAACTAGTTTAACAATTTAAATACCACCGACGAACAAGGCCACGGAGCTAAATCTGTTTTAAATAATAGCAAATACAAAGTCCTGATCGTGATGCAGAGTTCACTAGTCCTCTTGACCTCTTTTTGACCACCACCTGGAGTTTAACACAAATACGGTCATTTCAACGACCAAAAACTCGTTTCGGCATAGACATTTTTACCAGCTAGTAGTAAAGAAGCGTCTAAACTACACAAATTTAACAATTATTATTTTAAATATAGAGAATCGAAAAAATAGTTTTCGAATTTTTTCATGGCCAAACGTTTGATTTAAGCGTTAATGACCAATCTGATCAGACTAAGAATCTTGCTGTTGTTATTTAGACTGGCATAAGCTTCTATCTACCTCATCAATTTCGTTACATCGGAATGATCAACTTCCTACTGAAGCTTATTTCCCCGTAAAAATACTTATAGACTACAGGTTTTAAGTAGGATTTACTAATAGTCCAGTCGCCAGGTGTTTTGAGCTCTAGTTAAAAAGGCTGCATTTCTGCTTTTTCAATGGGACAATAAGCGACCCTATTAGAGTTTTGTGCATAGTTGCCAGGTATTACGATAAAGGTATTTTTATTTTACCTGGTTTGTATACCGCCCTCACTTGCACCGCCAATCATATTGGATCTATGTTTACCTATATATTTACTACCTGGCAATCCTGTTTGGAGGCCTTTAAGTATTTGATAATATAGGTCTAATGACCACAGCTCCCCAATAAAATTCGAAAGATACTTTTTATTATTTTTAGTTTTACTTACAACTTAAAACGTAACGGTTCTATTTTAATTATGTGGCTATCCCAAGAGAAAACATTTATCATTTAACGCTAAACAAATAGTGAAAAATGTTTACGACAGTTTGGTAAAAATAAATTTGAATGAACAAAGTGCTTTGCAAGAAAGCAATGAACTAACAAAAACCCCAATTTCTACGATTAAGGGTATTGTAGGAAAACCATCACTCAAGAACAGGAAAAAAACGGAAAGATTTTCAAATGCATCATGTAGACGATTGTAAAAAAGACGTCATCAGGAGAAAAATATATTCTATGTATAAAGAACAGTTGGTACCGACACTAGACAAAATAAAATTAAGACTGGTGCAGGACGGGACCAATATACATTGTGACCGATCAACCCTTCACAGAATTCTCTTAAGAATAGGATTCACGTTCCGACAAATTAACAAAAGACAAGTAGTGATGGAGTCGCAAAGATTACTAATCTTGCGACATACTTATTTACAAGAAATTAAAAAGTATCGATCAGAGAATTGGCCAATAATTTACCTTGACGAAACATAGTTCAATACCCATGACACTGTGCAAAAAGGATGGGTTGACAGCAGTACAAAATGTCAGACTAACGCACCTTCAAATAGAGGTAAACGAATAACCATTTTGCATCTGAAAAGGGATGGGTTTCAAATAGTCTACTATTATCTGCAAAAAACATAAAAGATTCTAGTTTGGACTATCACGAACACACGACTGCAGAACTTTTTGAAAATTGGTTTCAAAATTCCGTTTTGCCAAATTTTCCCGAACAGAGTGTTATAATTATGAACAATGCAAGTTACCATAGTCGCCTACTTAATAAGGTACCTAATGCAGCCAACACCAAATCGGAAATACAGGAATATATGTTAGAAAAATGACATTTATTTTGACTTTAGTTATAAAAAAAGTGATCTTTTGGAAGTTTTGAAAGACTGTAAATTGAAAAAGAAATATGTTTGTGATAGTATGACTAAGAAAATGGGACACACACACGAAATGAAATTCGCATCTTAAACAAAGGACTTAACTTTGCAGTACCCCCTCCTAGAGATAATTTATCAGAAATAGTTGCTCACATTGAAAGTTCCATTAGTATACTTCCAGAAAATAGTAAATCCTTTGTTAGGGAAGCATGTCGCAATCAAATATCGAAAAACATAGTTAACAACACAAATTCTAATTCACGAAAAAACATAAAAGTAGTTAAAGGATTGAAAAAGAAAGATGTCTTCTACTTAAAAGCGGATAAAGGAAATAAGGTTGTTATATTGTATAAGAAAGATTACTTTGAACGCGTAGATAATCTTATCGAATCTGGCCCTTATGAAAAGGTAATAAGAAATCCATTACCGAGAGTGATATCAGAGGTTAAAAATTCTTTAAAAAAATGTAAGAACCTTGTATCCGATTCGCTAAAATTTAAATCAAATGTGAGTAATCCGACCATACCAAAATTGTATTGCTTACCCAAAATTCACAAACCTGGAAAAGCAATGCGATCCATTGTTTCATCGGTCGGATCACCCACATATTTAATATCCAAATGGTTATCAAAAGAACTTGAGAAGTTACCATTAAATACTTTCGCAGTGAAGAATTCGTTAAAATTCATTAATAAAACAAAAAATCTAGTTCTTAATGAAGGTGAAGTCTTAATTTCTTTTGATGTTAGTGCTTTGTTCCCAAGTGTGCCAATTCCACAAACTTTACAATATCTCGAAGAATTACTTAGAATGAATGACTTTGAAGACGAAATTATTCGTGAATACTTAACATTATCTAAACTTTGTATGGAACAAAATTATTTCCAATATAACAATCAATTTTATGTTCAGAAAGAAGGAACAGCTATGGGTAATTGCTTGTCACCCTTCATAGCCAATTTATTCATGAGTAAGTTTGAAATCGAAGCCAGTCAATAATTCGAATATTTCCCAAGGGTATGGTATAAGTATGTGGATGATATTTTCGCGATTTTTGATACAAAGAGAGCAAATATTAATGAGTTTGTTTCTAAATTAAATAGCCGGTATGATTCCATTAAATTCACTTACCAAGTTGAGAACAAAGGACAATTGCCTTTTCTAGATATTTTAATTATTAAAAATAATAATAGATTAGAATTTGATATCTATAGGAAGGATACAGTAACAGATAGATATATTCCTAATGATTCATTTCATTGCAGACAACATAAATTAGCCTCATTACATTTTTTAGTTCATCGTTTGGTCACTTTCCCTCTGAACAGAGGAAACTTCAATAAAAAAAGGAATCGTATTAGAAATATAACTAGAGTTAATGGTTACGACGATGACTTAGTAAATAAGCTAATAAATAGACATAAATTTAGGTTTAATATTCAGAATTCCACCTCTTTTACACGCGAAGAAAATAACACCAAATATGTCTCCATTCCATATAATCCGAAATATAGCAAGGGACTCAATAAGGTATTTAATAAGGTAGACCTCATCTTAGTCTATAAGTCATCAGACAATCTGAGGAATATCTTAGGAAATCCCAAAGATAAGATTCCTAATTATGAGAAAAGTGGAATTTATGAAATTAGTTGTAATGATTGTGACAAAAAGTATGTTGGGCAAACTAAAAGGTCAATTAAAACACGATTTAAAGAACATTTAGCACACTTAAGATACAATAGAACAGAAAAGTCTAGCATTGCCGAACATGCCCTTGAAGCTGATCATACTGTAACATTAGATAATCTAAGATTAATAAAAAATGTATCTGATAGGAGATTGTTGAACGCATACTAAAGTATGGAAATCATAAAATGTAAAACTAGTTTAAATAAAGACAGAGGGCCTATTCCTTATAGTCCCCTCTACTGGGTACTTGACCGGAACTGAGGGCCTTGTCTATGTCATTAGTTCCGCTTGAGTAATTCAAGGGTTAGGCTAAGTATAAATAGGGTAGATTTGTAGTTTAGCTTTAGTCAATCATCGCTCCTGATGAAGCTAACATGGTTAGCGAAACGCGCGTCGAGTGCAAAAATAAAGTGTTTGGTGTAGTGGTGATATATACTGAGTAGTATTGTGTGTTTAATAGAATTGAACATATTTGGCATCAAGTTAAATCAAAAATAAGGGCACACAATGTTTCTCCTACTTTAAGCGTGTCAGTGGTTGAATTAGTAAAAAAAGTTATAAATGATATACCTTGTGAAAGCTGGAAGAATTCCATTCAGCACATTGTTAAAGTTGAAGATTCATATATTTATGTAAATAATATAAAACCACTGATAATTACCTGAGCTGATGACAGTGATAGTGAAACCGAATTAGGCTTAAGATAAAATATATTTTTATTTATACAATATGTCCCCTCTTGTAAACCCCATTCATTCAAATTGTATATTTGTACTTCTTAGCCATTTGTTTTTACATGCACCTATAAATAAACATCTCCAAAAACACTTATAATTTTATTTATTTGCATTAATGAATAAAATTCTTAAGTCCATCTCTGCAACCGATCATAAACAAAAGGTCAGAATTTTTATGTTGCCCACTTAAAACGGCAAAAATCAGGATCTTATATTTTGGGAGAGGCTATACATAGGTAGTTTTTTTTGGACGTAGAATACCATAAAAAAGAAATTGCCAAAGTTTGATGTACGCTAAGCCTACAAACTCCAAAATAAAATCAAAAATTCAGTTTTTCGATAATATCTCGAAAAATAAAAAAGATATCGGAAAACTCTTCTCACCAATAACACCAGAAAAATGGAACCAATATTTTACAAATATGCTAACAGAAGATAGACCAGCGTTCAGAAGTACCCAAGATGGAAACCCAAATATAGTTATACGAGGATCCCCAATAAGGATAACAACATCAGAAGTTAAAGAAGTATGTAAAACGCTAAAAAATGGTACAGCTCCAGGACCAGGAAACATCCCAGGAGAGATAGTAAAATACGGAACTGAAAAGCTATTTAGCGCTTTGAGGAACTTATTCCAAAGATGCATTAACACATCAGAAGTACCCGAGGAATGGAAAATATCATACATATCAACAATTCATAAGAAAGGAGACAAAAATAATTGCGATAACTATAGGGGAATAACGGTTACAGGATCTATTAGCAGAATATACGGAAAAAATACTTAAAAATAGAATAGAAACGGAATACGCGGACGTAGAAGCTGAAGAACAGGCAGGCTTTAGAGCAAGAAGATTCACAGACCATCTCTTCTCACTGACACAAATCCTAGAAAAGAAAAACCGCATTTGATCAGGAAGTCCATGTCTTGTTTGTTGGTCTAAAAAAGGCCTACGACAGCGTGCCCCTAATGAGATTGTGGGAAACACTACAACAGAGTAATGTAAGCACCGAAATAATTAAAGCCGTAAAATCCTTATACCAAGACGCAAGAAGTAGTGTGAAAACCAAATATGGTATAACAACAGGGTTCCCGGTCACAAAGGGTCTCAAACAGGGCTGCTGTATATCCCCAACGCTATTTAAAATCTATTTGGAGAGTGCACTGAAGAACTGGAAAAGGAAATGCAGCAGTATGGAATTACCACTGGATGACGATACTACATTGTACACGCTATCATTCGCAGATGACCAGGTAGTAGTCGCTCAGGACATCGATGATATGGAATACATGACACGAAAACTTATGGATGAATATGAAAAAATGGGGCCTACAAGTCAATATTAAAAAGACCGAGTACATGTGCGTCGGAGGACAACAGCAGGACTTGAAACTGGCCACAGGACACACCATCAAACACTGTGCTAGTTATAAGTATTTGGGAACGAGAATATCTAGGGACGGAACACTGGAAGAAGCAATATTCGAGAGGAATATCCAAGGAAGAAAAGCGATTGCAATGCTTAATAGTATACTATGGGACAAAAACATAACCATTGAAAATAAGAAGAGAATTTACAACTCAATAGTGAAAAGTATAATAACTTACAGCTCCCAGGTGTGGCCATTAAAGGAAAGAGCAGAAAAAATACTAAAAGCTACAGAAATAGATTTCTGGAGACGAGCAGCCAGAAAATCCAGAAAAGACCGCATACCAAATGACACGATAAGGCGAGCTTTAGAAATAAAGCACGATATAGTGGACGAAATCAGAACCCAACAGTTGGTATGGTACGGACATGTACAGAGAATTTCACACCGGGAGGAGTAGAAATTAGGCATCGGAAGACGGAAGACGTTATAAAACCGATTGATATATATATATATATATATATATATATATATATATATATATATATATATATATATATATATATATATATATAGATATATATATATATATATATATATATATATATATATATATATATATATATATCGGAAAACTAATAGCACCATGTGAAACAGCGGGAAATTATCGATATTATTTGTTTTCAGAGAATAAAAAAAAATAAAAGATAGCTTTTTGAAGACGAAACTTTTAGCTTTCCGACGACACTAATAGTTTTTACTTTTGTTGCTTTATAGTATGTAAAACTTAGAAAGAAATTTTTGTTTGCATGATCTTAACGGGCATACAGCAAATTACAAATAATTTAATAAAATATAGTATTGAAAAAAAATTCTTCTGCATATATCAATATTATACCTTAAGTTTCAATATAAGGATAATTAAAAATACCCAAATTGTTAGTGTTTTTAAAAACTGAGTTTTAAAATACGAAAATTTGCCTGCTGTAATGCGCCGCACAATGGGCTGAATCTCGATTCTAGCTGATCAAAATTTAAAAATCAGTGTCAAAATGTATGGTGTGCAAATAAAGAAAATGTTTCTTAAGAGTTTAGTAAACTCAATTCCACCCTCACTTTATTATTATAGCAAATAATAGTGTGTAAAAAGTTACTGTGTAAACGGTCGAATGTGAGTAAAGCGTAAGACGCTCTCACGGTACATTTATGTGACCTTCCTTTATATTTTTTGTACAGTGACAGGATTGTTTATTTTCGTTTGAGTATACATTTTTCTGGTTTAGACACATTCTGAGAAGAAGTTTCAAGCACTGGAAACATCCGATTAAAGAAGGTAAGTTCATACCATTACAATGTAAGTGAGTGTGGTTTTGCTTCGTGGAAAGTGAAAAATCTTTTATATTTTAATGCGCAACTTTTAAAGTCCGCTTCCGTCCGGCTTCTAATTTCCAGAATTTATTTATTATAATATAACTAATAACATATTCAAAGGGGAAAAGCCATAATGAACCATAAATGTAGATATAACAAAAATGCAGATGAAGCCGCTGTAGCTACAGGATTTGATAAGCGATTAATATCTCGATTTGGAACTATTCTTCAGATATTTCTAAAAAACTTCCTCAAATTCTTCACTATAACAATGTCTTTTTTATTGTTGAGGGTTATTTCAAGCGGGAATCCAATCAAGGAAGACAAATTTAACATATTTGCCTATGATACTGCCAAACTGTTTGTAAAGCTATATGGCTAGTACAGGATGCTTCCCAGCGTACACAAAATCCTTTTACATGGCTCTTTAGCCATCAAACATGCCCCTGTTCCAATAGGGCAGCTTTCAGAGGAGGCACAGGGGGCAAGGAATAAAGACATGAAGCGATTCAGAGCCCATCATACTAGAAAGTCCTCATATATTAAAACCTATGAAGACTTAGTTCATATGCTTCTAATTTTATCGGATCCTGTTATTACTGGCCTTAGAACGTTCCAGACAGTCCCGTTGAAGGAGCTGAGTCCTGATCCAAAGGAACTACTCACGGATTCTGTGGAAGAGGTTGAGCAGCATAGCGATGCGGAGAAGGATTCTCCGAGAGAATCGAAAGATTCTGATTTTGAATTTATATAAAAGAATAGTTCATTTTATTAGCAAACTAGCCGGGCCCGCTGCTCCGCTCGAGTGGACTTGATTCACTACTACTATCGTCACTGCTTATTCCTTATGTTACCCAACGTAATAAAATATCTCCCATTATTTCCCCTTATCTCCCAATATTTTTCCTTATCTCCCATTATCTCTACATAATTTCTATTATCTAGGCTTATCTCTGCTCATCTCCCATTATTTCTCCTTATCTCCCATTATTTCTCCTTATCCCCCTTAATCTCACCTTATTTCCCATTATCTAGGCTTATCTCGACTTATCACCCATTATTTCTCCTTATCTCCCATTATCTCACCGTAACTCCCATTATCTAGACTTATCTCTGCTTATTTCCCATTATTTCTCCTTATCTCCCATTATCTCACCTTATCTCCCATTATCTCACCTTATCTCCCATGATCGAGGCTTATCTCGACTTATCTCCCATTATTTCTCCTTATCTCCCATTATCTCACCTTATCTCCCATTATCTAGGCTTATATCGAATTATATAGAACATATGTATAAATTTATAAAAACACGTAAATCGGATAAGTGGTCCTCGAGTGATAAGCGCACTAACGGACAGACAGACAGACCGAGAAACGTTGCATTTTATATATATTGTATTCTTTGCTACATGATATTGTTCCATATTTAATGCTTTAGGGAGTGTGTTGCAAGAGAACGCGCTAGCGGCAAACATTTCTCCGACTTGATTCACTATTATCGTCACTGCTTATTCCTTATGTCACCTAACGTAATAAAATATACCCTATAACCTGGCCAGAGAACATACGTATGTTTAAAAAAAAAGCACGTAAATCGGATAAGTGGTTCTCCAGTGATAAGCGCACTAACGGCCGGACAGACAGACAGAGATACGTTGCATTTTATATATATTTGAGATGTAATAAAATATATACCTATAACCTGGTCAGAGAACATATGTATGAATTTAAAAAATCACGTAAATCGGATAAGTGGTTCTCGAGGGATAAGCGTATTAACGGGCAGACAGACAGACAGACATACAAACGTTGCATTTTATATATATTATAGATATAGATTATTATTATTTAACCTGGCCAAAGAATATATGTATGAATTTAAAAAAAGACAGGTAAATCGGATAAGTGGTTCTCGCGTGATAAACGCACTAATGGACAGACAGACAGAGAGACATTGCATTTTATATATATATTATAGATTATAGATTACAGATATTCTTTGCTACATAATATTGTTCCATATTTAATGGTTTAGGCGGTGTATTGCAAGGGCACGCTAGCGGCAAACTTATTTCCGACATCATTCGCTATTTTACGTCACTGCTCATTCCTTATGCTACCTATCGTAATAAAATATAGCCTATAACCTGGCCAGAGAACATATGTATGTTTTAAAAAAAAAAGTACGTAAATCGTATAAGTGGTTCTCCAGTGATAGGCGCACTAACGGACAGACAGACAGACAGACAGAGAGACGTTGCATTTTATATATATTATAGATACATAAATTTAGCAATTAGTATCTCTATTTTATCTTTCCATTTTCTTTTATACCAATTTTTCCTAAGAAAATATATAAAACACCTCAAAATGCAGTAAAAATTCAGTTCTGAGAACTAAAACACCTATTTTTTCCTTCATATATATTTTTATTACTTTTTTTGGCTATTCCAGTCATTTGGACCTTTTCAGCCCATAAAATAATTTTGTCCAGCTAGAATCGGGATTCAGCCCATTGTGCGCCGCGAGCAATTTTACGTTGAAAGCAGTACGAAATGGTCAAAAAAAGTCGGACATTTTTTTTTTGTTTTTTTTAGTTACAGTTAAAAGTATACTTGCTATTAAAAGATTATTAAGAACTTAAAAAAACCTTTTTTTGTAATCTTGCTCTTAAAAAGTGTTTATGATAAACGTATTTTTGGCTTATTATTAATCATACAACTTAAATTTAAAATAAAAAAAATATATATTTAAAGATGGGAAATGAAAGAAACAAGTCTAAGCTTAAAGTATAAAGTATAAAATTCTAAATTACATGAAGAAATTAAATGAATTACGTACTCTCTGGCCGTCATATTGGATCCACCATTTTTAATTTTTCAAATCTGTCATCAGATTCTTAATCAGCATCCCGAGAAAACCCTTAATAGCATATTTTTAAATAGTTAATGGTATACAGAAACTTAATTTAATCATAAATGATGTTAGAAGCACTACAACTGAAGGGGATTAAAACAGCCATTTTATTTTAAATAATTTTTTTAAATTGCGGTAAAACTAAAAAAAAAAACTGGTCAAGTGCAAGTTGAACTTGCGCAATTAGTGTTCCGTACGTTGATTGCTTCTGAAATAAAAATTTTTGTTACGGAGGTATAAAATGATCAGTGACTTCACAAAACACACCCCCAAATAAGTTTTCAACAAAGTTTATTTTCGATCTTTACTGAAAACTGATGACCTTGAATTTTTCTTTTTTTTTTATATACCAGATAAATTATTAAAGGTAATGCACTCGTGATAATTTTCGTTCAATCTACAGCCCGTAGAGAATATTCCAAAATTTTTACAAAATTTTTGGATCAGTACTTTTCGAGATAGAAGGGGGGACAGCGATTTTTTCGCGATTTTTTCAAAATAATACAAAGAGAAGTGTGCGCATGTAAGACATTATATACATTTTAGAACTCGTGTTTTTACAAGCTATCATTTGACCCCCAACTCGATGACCTAGTAAAAAACGTTTCTTCTTTTTTGTTTTTTTTTTATATACCAGATAAAATATTAAAGGTAATGCACTCGTGATAATTTTCGTTCAATCTACATCCCGTGGAGAATATTCCAGAATTTTTTCCAAATTTTTGGATCAGTACTTTTCGAGATAGAGGGGGGACAGCAATCTTTCGCATTTTTTTCAAAATAATATAAAGAAAAGTGTGCACATGTAAGATATTATATATATTTTTGAATTCGTGTTTTTACAAGCCTTCATTTGACCATCCACTCGTTGACCCAGTATTTTTTTTTTTTTTTTAACTTCCGATTTCACCCCCAAAAGTAACCCCTTAAGTCAAACTTTAACTTTCAAAATTACACGGTTTTGATGAGGCCATCAATTTCTATGTTGTAATGTAATGTAATGTGTAGAGGGGAGTGTGGCCCAGAATGGCCCTTTGCACTGCGACCATCATTGATCTATTGTGCTTCCCCTTATCCCTCACGGGTTTAATACATCCAGGAACAGGACCAGCTCCTTCAATGGGCACGTTAGCAGATCCTGTTCACCCAGCGTATAGGCATGTAGTATCCTGTCTCCTGTGTCCCAATGCCGCACAGTTGGTAATCAAGTGTTCCATAGACTCCTCTTCTTCACCTGCAAGTGTACGTGGTTGATAGGCCTATTCTGTATAGGAACTTATTGTAGGTATGGTGGCCTGTGAGTGCCCCCACCAGTAATCTTAGGCTTTTCCTATTCATTTTTAGGGCGAGATCCGCCCTCCTTGCATCAAAGCTCAGAAACTTTTTAGAATGTTCCAGACCGTTAGTGTCGTTCCAATGTTTCTCTACTATGGATTTTGTCCATTTCGTCATCTCCTCTTTAAGGAGATCCCTGCTGAATCCAAAGGATGGAGAGGGTACTATGAAGGTCCCCTCAGCCCCTTTTTTTGCATAGATGTCTGCTATCTCATTTCCTCTATGCCCCTCATGTCCTGGAACCCAGATCAGAGTAATCTGAGTTTGAATTGCCAAGTCATTAAGCATGTTATGACATTTCAGTACTAGCCTGGACGTGAATGTACAGCTATTCAGGGCCTTTAAGACTGATTGGCTGTCCGAGAGTATTTTAATACTTACTCCCATGTATCCCCTTTCGGATAGGATCCCTACAGCGTCTAATATTGCGTATAGTTCCGCCTGGAATATTGTGGTGTCCTTGCTCAATGTTATTGCTCTGCGTTTTGGATCCATCCGTGTACCACTTTTGTGAGCCATCCTGTAACCACCTTGGGTTTGCGCACCACTCTTCCCTTGTCGGGAAGTAGACCCTATACTTCCTAACGAAGCACTGCATAGGATCAATGGTATCGCTGGCCGTTGACATATAAAGTATGTCTCCGATCCCCTTCAGGATTGTGAGATGACCAATAAGGTTGCCCACCTTAAATTTTTCCCTTCTGTGAATGGAGATAGCCTGAAAAGTTGCCTCCTCTTGAACAGCCACGTTAAGCGGTGTAAGGTTCAGAAGAGCTTCCATGCCCGCCGTTAGAGTGGATCTCATAGCTCCTGTAACGCATAGGCATGCAAGTCTTTGCACCCTACATAGCCGCCGTATTGCTGTTTTTTGTTTGGTCTTGCCCCACCATACCAGAGATCCATATAGTATTTTTGGTTTGACCAGTTGGGTGTATATCCAGTAGGTCATTTTCGGGCTAAGGCCCCAGGACCTACCGAGTAGTTGTTTGGCAGTCCAAAGGTGTTTAGTAGCCTTTTTCAGCACCGATTCGAGGTGTGGCTCCCAAGTGAGTTTCCTATCCAGTACGATACCCAGATATTTTACCTCTTCCTTGGGAACAACCTCAATACCGTTTATTTTTAGGATGGGGATCTCTAACACCCTATTTTTAGTAAAAGGTACGATGGTTGTCTTCGTTGGGTTAATCGACAGCCCCTCCATCCTGCACTATTCCCATGTTGTGTAATTTCTATGTTAGTACCAAGTTTCAACTTTCTACGTCAAATAGTTTCGGAGAAAATCGGGTGTGACAGACCGACAGACGAACAGACAGACAGACTTCGAAGTGATCTTATAAGTGTTCCGTACTATACTATTTTTTTTGTAAAATTTCCCGTTCTTTCAAGTGGTGCTATTAGTTTTTTGATATATTTTTTTGTTTTTAAAGATATATGCGAATAAACGAATTTTTCTTTTTATTTTCGATTTTATAGGCTTAGCGTATACTTCAGAACAGCAAACTATCTGTATGCCAAGAGCTTTTCGTCAAAATCGACCTCTGATGACTGGGATACAAATATTTACATAAGTAATAACTTTTATAAAACTCCAGAACTAGATAAACATAAGTTGCCTTCAACGCAGTAACCGTAATAAAATAAATTGGAATCCGAATACCGAAATCAGTTTAAATTATATTTTTACTAGCAATTAACTTCAGTACCTAATGAGATGACTATAAAAATTCTTTATCATCAAATAATTTATAATAAAATTCGTAATAAAATTAGATATCATGAATATTAATTTTTCTCCGCTGATTACTTTTATTTGCGTCATTGCTTCTTCATATGAAAGGTATAATATCTGCCAGTCATTTTTAAAATAAGATTTAGTAAATTTATTTAATTAATATTAACTGATTATCTACTCCTTTCGTCTTCTTCAAAGTGGTGGTTACTCTTCTTAATTTGAAGCGAAGTAAGCCAACAAATTCTAGAATTCTTATATTTACGGAATCCCAGCGGTTATTTACCAGACCTAATTATAATTTTTATTCTTTACAGATAATTTCAGATTTCAGTAGAACAACTTTACTTCATAAATTTAAAAACCAGTCAAATGCAAGTTAGACTTGCGCAATTAGCCGTTGATTGCGTTAAAATAAAAAACTTTGTTACGGAGGTATAAAATGATCAATGGTATTCACAGAACACATCTCAAATTAGTTCTGAATAAACTTTTTTCCTATCCATACTGAAAACTGGTGACCTTGAATTTTTTGATTTTTTAATATACCAGATAAATTACACAGGCCAACAAAAAAAATATTTATAAAAACTTTTTAAACCAATACATCTAGGTGTTATGTATTTTTTGATGCTGAAACCTTATCTGGTATCAGTTTTTTTGTATCACCCACAGTTCTCTCACAATATGACATCGATTAAATTTCAAAACCAAATCCTCTTCCTGCTTGAAAAAATGGGCATAATGTTGATCTCTTATTCTATAATGGTAAATAGACGTTCCAGATTCCAATAAATGTTTTTCTTTCAGCCTAGAACCAAGCAATTCTGCGTTTTCCTTTGTCAAACCCAAATATCTCACTAAATCATTTAACTCAGCTTGTGTAAACAACTGTGCTTTTACATTTTCTAGAGAACATTGAAACTCTTCATCATCAAGTCGACTTTCATTAAATTCGGGACTGGACTGTAAAACGTCATTAATAGACTGAGGTGGCTCAGGGACAGGAAGTCCTGGTCCATGTCCTACCCAATTAGCTGAAGTAAAGTTAAGATAGACAATTACTTTCTTATTTTTCTAGTTATATCCAGAAACATCAACGCTGCAAAAATAACAATCATTTGAATGATTTTCTTGTTCTCTCCATACCATGGGTACTGCAAATCTAAAAGCTTTCTTTTCTTTCTTATACCATTTCCTAAGATCCTCGACATAAACATAACTTACTTTGTGAGGAGCCCAACATTTTTCTTGATTACCGATTTCTACACCAAAATATGCAAAGTATACTTCTTTCACAAAGTCAGTAATGTTTCTTTAATGTTTTTTAACTACTAACTCACCACAAATATAACAAAAAGTGTTGGGAAAGTTTTTACAACCACGATTAGCCATACTTTGAGTGTGAATTAAAGTACATGGGTTAAACACTGCAATGCGAGCTTATATTAACTGGAAGAAAACAAACAGCTGGGACATTTATCGGAACTGCTAACCTAATAACATTTGATTTTACTGCCAACCTTATAAAATTCTGATTTTATTGCCAACCTAATAACATTCAAATGATAAAAAATAAACTTTTTACATTTTGAATATTAAAATGTGAAAAATTGGTGGGTGATACGACTTTTTTATTATTATTTTCGGACTCAACCACACCAAAAAACATAGGAATCAGATAAAATTATTAAAAAAAAAAAAGTTTTTTCATCTATGGCTTGTGTTATTAAAGCACTCATGATCATTTTCGTTCAATTTACAACCTGTCGACAATATACCAGAATTTTTTCAAAATTTTTTGATCAGTACTTTTCGAGATAAGGAGAGGGGCGGACAGCGATTTTTCGCGATTTTTTAAAAATAATACAAAGAAAAGTGTGCGCAAGTATTATAATGTATATATTTTTGAACTCGTGTTTTTACAAGCTTTCATTTGACACCCCACTGGATGGAAAAAAATTTTTCACTTCCGATTTCACGCCTCAAAACTAACCACTTAAGTCAAAATTTAACTTTCAAAGCTACACGGCTCTGATAAGGCCAATTCCTATATTAGTAGCAAACTTTCTGTGTCAAATACTTTCGAAGAAAATCAGGTATGACAGACAGCCAGACGGACGGACAGACAGACACCGAAGTGATCTTTCCCGTACAGAACACTAAAAATGATCTAAGGAATAACTGAGATTCAGGTTTCGTGACTAACGTAGTTTTTCTTGATTTGGTCATTACCAAATAGCACATAGGTTGAAAAGGTTTTGGTCTAGTTACTTGAAACACATTATTCATCAACATAATCTCCTCCAAGAGCGATACAATTAGTCCAATGCTTTTCTAACGTTTCTATACTTTTCTTGTAGAAGAATTTGTCTTTGCCTTCAAAATAGGCCTCAGTTTCGGCGATAACTTCTTCATTAGAGCCAAATCTTTTTTCCGCGAGCATTTTTTTGAGGTCTGCGAATAGATAGTAGTCGCTGGAGAATTCGGTGGATGAGGAAGCAATTCGAACTTCATTTCATGCAATTTTGCCATAGTAACAATTGACTTCTGATACGGATAACTTTATATAATATTCACTATTGATGGGGCCGTTTCTTTGCGATTTCTACCTTCAAATGCACCAATAACTTTATATAATATTCGCTCTCGATGGTTTTTCCCTTCTCAGCATAATCGATGAAAATTATTCCATGCGCATCCCAAAATACACAGGCCAAAACCTTTCCAGCCGGACGGCTTTTACCGGTTGCCGTCCACTCAGCTGACTGCCGATTTGATTCCCATGTGTAGTGGTGGTCCATGTTTCATCCAGTGTCACTTATCGCGTGAAGAAATCCTTTTTATTGCGCCTAAACAGATCCAAACAGTCCTCAGAATCATCAACAGTTTTTGGTCCGATATGAGCAAGCGCGGTACCTATTTCGAACAGAGCTTTCTCATGCCCAAATGCTCACGCTAAATATGACCTATACGTTCTTTTGATATCTTTAGGATGTCAGCTATCTCACGCAGTTTCACTTTACGGTCATCCAAAACAATTTTGTCGATTATTTTTATGTTTTCCGGTTTGGGCATCCAGAGAGTTCAGCATCATTTGTGTCTGTACGTCGCATTTAAATTCACCGTACCAGTAAATAATGAGTGATTTTCTAGGAGTAGAGTCCCCGTAACACTTATCAAGCCATTGCTTTGTATGAACGGTATTTTTTCCCATCAAAAAACAATGTTTAATAACACACGAAATTCAATTTTTTCCATTGCATTGAAAATATCAAAAGTAGCATCACTAAAACCACTGTAACTTGTAAACTAATTATCGAAATGTCATGAAATTTTGACACGTATCGTTTAAAGGTTGGTACGTCCTAAAAATCATATGGATTTTTTGAAAAGGGTGACATCTATGTGTCAGACTAAAAACTTTTCAGCCTACATGTTACTAGTAGTAGTGAAATATAATCTGTCAAGTAAGAACGTGACCGTTCGTTGCGAGAACATTTTTTGCTATCAATGTATTCTTTGGTGTGCTAACAACGGCACAATTACCTGCATCGATAATCGCTGGGTATCTTCGAGGCATGTTGTCGACGAGATTTTTTGCATATTCTGCAAATTTTTTGAATCTCGGGAGTCAACTGAGTCAGAGTCCTCAGAGTCGTTCTCCTGAGCTTTCTCTTTACAAGGGAACAAACATTTCAACAGGGTTGGCGTCCGATGATTGTGAGGGTCCCACTAGTATCCCATCGTGTGCCCAAGTGACCCGCTTCGCGACGCGATTTTCGCCCAGTCAAAGTTTCTTCAACGTGCTTCGAAATTTGACGTCATGAGCACGAAGATATTGTCGAATGGTCTCATGGGACACATTCAAACCCGATTTTCTTAATTTTTCCGCTATTTGACGCAGCGTCAATTTTCGGTCCCAATTCGTTTTTCGACTTTCGGAGGGACTTTGCCTACCAAGACATGTTTGGGCAAGTCGTTGACATTCTTCGTCTCGTTAAGATAATTTACCCACTTCTTCACAAACGACACCGACTTTTTAATATATTTAGCGGCCACGGAATATGTCATGTTAGGCCCCTTTGGACAACGAAAAACTACTTCAAACCGATGCGCAAACAAGTGACTCATTTTGGATTTTACGTGATTTCAAGGAAAGTTCGGAACTGACTGATACTTTTACTTACTGCGTCGTAGACAAGGATTCCCTCTAGCGAAAATTGCATTCACCAAAAATGAATTATCACGGACACGCTCTTACTTGACAGACTGTATATGGTATGTATGGACACTTTTGTTTAAGAAGCGCATATTTTCTTATAGAGCGTTCTTTACGAGTGGCGGTTGACAGGTGACTTTCTGATGCCTTCAGTATCAACGCCGTTGTGCCCCAAGACTCCATACTCCCTCCTACTGTCTTTTTCATTTACATTAACCAGTCAATTGTAATAATTAAAAAGAAACAAAAAGGCCTAATTATTGTAAAGCAACTGAAAAGAGACAGAAGTCCATATTCCAACAGTTTACTAGCTATTCTCTTGTCTGTCAAATCCATCCTGATACGCGTTTCGCTGTATCACGGCTCATCAGTCAGGCTAGGATTGACAAACAAGAGAACGGTATCGAATAGTACTTATCCCAGAAGTTACGGAGCACGATGGTAGGATACAACGAATTGTATTAAGTACGCATACCTATTACTCCATCGAAAAGCTGACACAGCAGCTTTCGAACCGACAGAGTGGTTGACAGTCAACGCTTTAAAAGCAGGTAGCGCTTTTCGATGGAGTAATAGGTATGCGTACTTAATACAATTCGTTGTATCCTACCATCGTGCTCCGTAACTTCTGGGATAAGTACCATTTGATACCGTTCTTTTGTTTGTCATTCCTAGCCCGACTGACGAGCCGTGATACGGCGAAACGCGTCTCAGGATGGATTTGACAGACAAGAGAACAGCTACTAAACTGCTGGAATATGGACTTCTGTCTATTTTCAATTGCTTTACAATAATTATATATACCTGAGGAAGGATCCCTTGAAAAGCGCTACCTGCTTTTAAAGCGTTGACTGTGTTGACTCGGTCGGTTCGAAAGCTGCTGAGTCAGCTTTTCGATGGAGTAATAGGTATGCGTACTTAATACAAAAAGACCTATTTATTCATACATTACTAATTCAACTACTCTTGAGGATAACTCCTCTTGAACGGTTGAGGAGGCAAAATTTTAGATTTATAGATGAAACAATATTTAACAAATTCTTTTTATGTATAGAAATTGTTAGCTTTGTTCTATAACAATCTAAATGATGAACATTGAATGGTACTTTATGACTTTGTAATAAAAACATATTGAATGTAAATGTATGTTAACCATGTTAAAACATAAATTTTTCTTTAAATTATAATACATGACATCATATTACGTCTTCGTATACCAAATATGAGTCAACAATTTGAAACATTTTGTTCTCTCCGTAGACCGGAACTATCAAGATAAGGATCATCGACATTATCACAACGCAATGGTTAAAATGTGGCAAATAAAGAGAATCACACAACATTTTGCTTATGTTTTGTCCTATTCGGACTTGTTCTTGTTATCTGAACCAAAATTGTTAAAATGAGAGTAAAGTTAAATTTGATACAATATTCGTAACGAAGTGGCTACCGTTCATTTGTCGTTTTAACTTTAGTTTTATTACGAATTACGGAAATAACGTAAACTCGACTATTTTAGATATAAATGATCCCAGATAAAAATATGTTCAACTAATTTTATCTTAATTTTTATTCTTATAACATCTATTTCAGTCATTTTATTCATTACACAGGTGTACAAAAAAAAAATTCTCTGTCTTTTAAGTGAGACAAGTGTTGTCTTAAGTATTTTTTTATGCTGAATCGAACAATATAATAAAAAACCGGTCAAGTGCAAGTTGAACTTGCACAATTAGTGTTCCGTACGTTGATTGTTTTTAAAATAAAATTTTTTGTTAGGGTGGTATAAAATGACCAGTGACTTTACAAAACACACCCCAAATGAGTTTTCAACAAAGTTTGTTTCCAATCTTTACTGAAAACTGGTGACCTTGAAATTTTGGTTTTTTTTTCTATACCAGATAAATTATTAAAGGTAATGATAATTTTCGTTCAATCCATACCCCGTGGAGAATATTCCAGGATTTTTTCAAAATTTTTTGATCATTACTTTTCGAGATAAGGTAGGGGACAGCGATTTTTCACGATTTTTTAAAAGTAATACGAAGAAAAGTGTGCGCAAGTATTACATTATATATATATTTTTTACTCGTGTTTTCACAAGCTTTCATTTGACACCACACTCGATGACCTAGAAAAAAAATTTTTTTTACTTCCGATTTCACCCCTCAAAACGAATCCCTTAAGTCAAAATTTATGTTACGGTGATATAAAAATGATCAGTGACTTCACAAAACACACCCCAAATAAGTTTTCAACAAAGTTTATTTCCAATCTTTACTGAAAATTGATGACCTTGAAATTTATGTTTTTTCATATACCAGATAAATTATTACAGATAATGCACTCGTGATAATTTTCATTCAATCTACACCCCGTGGAGATTATTCCAGAATTTTTGGAAAATTTTTTGATAAGTACTTTCCGAGATAAGGCGGGTGGACAGCGATTTTTCGCGATTTTTTAAAAATAATACAAAGAAAAGTGTGCGCAAGTATTACATTATATATATATTTTTTACTCGTGTTTTCACAAGCTTTCATTTGACACCACACTCGATGACCTAGAAAAAAATTTTTTTTTTACTTCCGATTTCACCCCTCAAAACGAATCCCTTAAGTCAAAATTTATGTTACGGTGATATAAAATGATCAGTGACTTCACAAAACACACCCCAAATAAGTTTTCAACAAAGTTTATTTCCAATCTTTACTGAAAATTTATGACCTTGAAATTTATGTTTTTTTTATATACCAGATAAATTATTACAGATAATGCACTCGTGATAATTTTCATTCAATCTACACCCCGTGGAGATTATTCCAGAATTTTTGGAAAATTTTTTGATAAGTACTTTCCGAGATAAGGCGGGTGGACAGCGATTTTTCGCGATTTTTTAAAAATAATACAAAGAAAGGGCGCGCAAGTATTACATTATATATATATTTTTTACTCGTGTTTTCACAAGCTTTCATGTGACACCACACTCGATTACCTAGTAAAAAATGTTTTTTTCACTTCCGATTTCACCCCCCAAAACTAACCCCTTAAGTCAAAATTTAACTTTCAAAACTACATGGCTCTGATGAGGCCATCGATTCCTATATTACTACCAAATTTCAACTTTCTACGACAAATAGTTTCGGAGAAAATCGGGTGTGGCAGACGGACAGACAGACGGACAGACACCGAAGTGATCTTATAAGTGTTCCATCCGGAACACTAAAAAAAAACATCCTTTTCTTTCTGTTACTTCAGAAAATACACTTAAATTTGGCAGAAAACTATTAAATTGAAAAAAATACATTTTAATAAACAATGTAAAACTGTTTAATCATTAAAATTATTATTATTTCGGACATCTTTAAATGTTCTGATTCTACATTTATCATAAAAACTGCACGTTCAGGACTCTCGACTAAGGTTTCTTCTGAAGAAATGGTCGATAAAATTCATGGTATCGTGATGAAAGCATGTCGCATGAAGTTCTAAAAATAAAATTGTTGAGTCTGAGAGTTTCGAACTAGTACACGACCCCCCTAGTCCCCAGCTTTGGCCCCAAGTGACTTTTTTTGTTTCTTAACCTCAAAAGTTGATTTGGGGTGTAGAAATTGTCGTCGAAGGAAGAGGCTGTATATGCGGTAAATGATTAATATGCAGAATTCCAAACAATTTTTTTTCTCAGGGGATAAAATAAATGGAATCTTGCTGGGCTTTAAAAGTTTTGAAGGACCAAGAGGACGGTCTTTCACACGTCGGTCGACCATATTAAAATAATAACTGGCCTCACATTCCCGGAGGCATCACATCAAGCCTAAGACCGGGAAAGATGGGCTAAAAGAGTGGCACAAATACCTTGTTATCACCACGTCCTTACGTAGGATGACGAATATAGCTTAAAATAAATATGTTGCATACATAGCAAGGAGAGCTTCTCAAAAGCTGGAAATATTATTTCGAACCAGAAAGCTTTTCACTCCATAACAACTGCTAATTTTGTACAAAGCTCAAATTCGACCAACGATGCTGATACTGCTCCCCTGTTTGGGGCTCTGCTTCCAAACATAAACTGCATTTGTTGGGTTCTATTCAGAAGAGAGTTGGTCGCCTAACTGGAGATTCAGAACTCACCAGCAACCGTGATCCCTTGGAAAATCGAAGAACGGTTGGCGACTTGAGTCTCTTTTACAAGTCTTTTCATGGAAAATGTTCCATGGATGTAGCCCGCTTAATTCCTCCAAGAGCGATGCATGTTAGAAATACACGTCGCGATAATACATCTATATGAGGTTTAGCTTGTCACTTTTCAAGCATTACTCAGTATATATAACCACTACACCAAACACTTTATTTTTACACTCGATGCGCGTTTCGCTAACCATGTTAGCTTCATCAGGAGCGATGATTGACTAAAGCTAAACTACAAATCTACCCTAATTATACTTAGCCTAACCCTTGAATTACTCAGGCGGGACTAATGGCATAGGCAAGGCCATCAGTTCCGGTCAAGTAACCAGTAGAGGGGACTATAAGGAATAGGCCGCCTGTCTTTATTTAAACTACTTTTAACTTTCCGTACTTTCGTAGGCCTTCAACAATCTCCTATCAGATACATTTTTAATTAATCTTAGATTATCTAATGTTACAATATGATCAACTTCAAGGGCATGTTCGGCAATGCTAGATTTTTCTGTTCTACTGTATTTTAAGGGTGCTAAATGTTCTTTAATTCGTGTTTCAATTGATGTTTTAGTTTGCCCAACATACTTTTTCTCACAACCGTTACAACTAATTTCATAAATTCCACTTTTCTCACAATTATGAATCTTATCTTTGCGATTTCCTAAGATATTCCTCAGATTGTCTGATGACTTATAGACTAAGGTGAGGCCTATCTGATTAAATACCTTATTGAGTCCCTTGCTATATTTCGGATTATATGGTATGGAAACATACTTGGTGTTATTTTCTTCGCGTGAAAAAAAGGTAGAATTCTGAATATTTAACCTAAACTTACGTCCACTTATTAGCTTTCTTATTAAGTCATCGTCAGAACTATTAACTCTAGTTACATTTCTAATACGATTCCTTTCGTTATTAAAGTTTACTCTACTACTAAAAAATGTAATAAGGCTAATTTGTGTTGTTTGCAATAAAATGAATTATTAGGAATGTATCTATCTGTTACTGTGTCTGTGTCTAGATATCAAATTCTAATCTATTATTATTTTTAATAATTAAAATATCTAGAAAAGGTCTCCATACCATATAATCCGAAATATAGCAAGGGACTCAATAAAGTATTTAATAAGGTAGGCCTCACCTTAGTCTATAAGTCATCAGACAATCTGAGGAATATTTAGGCAATCCCAAAGATAAGATTCCTAATTGTGAGAAAAGTGGAATTTATGAAATTAGTTGTAATGATTGTGACAAAAGTATGTTGGGCAAACTAAAAGGTCAATTAAAACACGATTTAAAGAACATTTAACACACTTAAAATATAGTAGAACAAAAAGTCTAGCATTGCCGAACATGCCCTTGAAGCTGATCATATTGTAACATTAGATAATCTAAGATTAATTAAACATGTATCTGATAGGAGATTGTTGAACGCATACGAAAGTATGGAAATTATAAAATGTAAAAGTAGTTTACATAAAGACAGAGGACCTATTCCTTATAGTCCCCTCTACTGGTTACTTGACCGGAACTAATGGCCTTGCCTATGCCATTAGTTTCGCCTGAGTAATTCAAGGGTTAGGCTAAGTATAAATAGGGTAGATTTGTAGTTTAGCTTTAGTCAATCATCGCTCCTGATGAAGCTAACATGGTAAGCGAAATGCTCGTCGAATGCAAAAATAAACTGTTTGGTGTAGTGGTGATATATGTGCCAAAGATTCGACATTCCCAACTTACTTTTCAAGCAGTCTTTTATATGGAGAACCATAATTTACAGCGTGTTAACACCAACGTCAATGGCGTTTTTTTCGCACACGCATCTCTCCTGTAGCGCTTTAGAGATTTCCCTGCAACGCTCTTTAAAAAAAGTCTGCGAGTTTTTTTTTTATTATTTTACTTTAATTTTCTACGGAATTTTTCGATCTTGCTTTTTGTTTGACGACCGACTTTACCGCATATCAAAACCATTATCTACCATATTTTTGTGATTTCTATAAGTTATATAGTATATAGTGTAACCACATGTACCAAAATTAATAAATACAAATGTGTAGTGAGGATTTACTAGAAAAAAGCGACGACCTTACATTTTCCTTTGTGATCCTGGCCGAAAGTAGAGTAAAGTAACTTTTTGCGTAAAAAAAGGTTGCAATATAATCTAATGTCGTGTACTAATCCTTACCGCACTCATTGAAATTTTAAATGAACTTGGCGGAAAGTTATTTCATGAATGGGATGGCTTGCCTTCTCTTGGGTTTACAATGTCCTTGACTGTTTTCACATTTGTGCTTACTGTACTCATTACCGTTTTAAGTGGATACTTGATTTTACGGGAAACCAATTAAGGAATGGTTTACTTTGTCCCCTTAATTGTGTATAAAACTTCTAGGTCTTCACCGTCTATTTACTTTTGAAGAAATAATAAAAAAAGTTAAGGGCAACTAGCGTAAAAGAACAGAGACTAGAGAGAGAGAGAAACGTCAGGAAACGGCTGATTTGTGTAAAATACAGCTTTTAAACAGATCCACTTTGAAGCGTGGAAAGATTAATGGAGAGGTTAAAAGGCTCCATTAAATCATGTTAGGGTGTGATGGCGGTGTATTTAGGACGATCTTAATAGCTTAACTAAATTAAATATTTGGTCTGTCATAATTTAATTATTATGTTCTGCTACTAGCTACTGGATTGTGGGCCTTTGTATAACGCATATTAAATGAAGAAAAATAAAATCTACGTTTCTTTATTTAAGTAAAAACAGTTATATATATATAATATATATATATATATATATATATATATATATATATATATATATATATATATATATATATATATATATATATACGAGGCTGGTTTGAAAAGTCCGTGCAAAAATAAAAACTACTTATGTGTTTGGGTAAACCTTTTTTATTTTTCGACATAGTCTCCTTTTAGGCTTATACACTTCGTCCAACGATGTTCTAGTTTGTTGTTCCGAATAATAGGATTTGTCCAAATCTGCAAAATATCCATTAGTGTCTGCAACCACCTCCTCGTTTGAAAAAAATCTTTGTCCCGCCAGCCATTTCTTCAAATTGGGGAACAAATAGTAGTCCGAGGGAGCCAAGTCTGGAGAATAGGGGGATGTGAAACGAGTTGGAATCCTATTTCCATTAATTTTGCGACCACAACTGCTGAGGTGTGTGCTGGTGCGTTGTCGTGATGGAAAAGGACTTTTTGTGGGCCAATCACGGGCGTTTTTCTTGCTGCTCGGTTTTCAAACGGTCCAATAACGATGAATAATATTCACCTGTAATAGTTTTACCCCCTTTTCCAGATAGTCGATGAGGATTATCCCTTGCGAATCCCAAAAGACAGTCGCCATAACCTTTCCGGCCGAAGGAACGGTCTTCGCCTTTTTTTTGGTGCAGATTCCCCCTTGGTAACCCATTGTTTAGATTGTTGTTTGGTCTCAGGAGTATAGTAATGTATCCATGTTTCATCCACAGTGACGAAACGACGCTTAAAGTCCTCCGGATTCTTCTGGAACAGCTGCAAACCATCCTTGCAACACTTCACACGATTCCGTTTTTGGTCAAACGTGAGCAATCGCGGCACCCATCTTGCTGATAGCTTTCTCATGTCCAAATGTTTATGCAAAATATTATGTACCCATTCAGTCGAGATGCCCACAGCACTAGCAATCTCACGCACCTTAACTCTTCTGTCATCCATCACCATATCATGGATTTGATCAATGATTTCTGGAGTCGTAACCTCCACAGGCCGTCCAGAACGTTCAGCGTCACTTGTGCCCATATGGCCAGTCCGAAAATTTTGAAACCACTTATAAACTGTTCTAATCGAAGGTGCAGAGTCACCATAATGTTTATCAAGCTTCTCTTTAGTCTCCTGAGGCGTTTTTGCCTTTCATAAAGTAATGTTTAATCACCACACGAAATTCTTTTTCGTCCATTTCTTGAAAATCACTCGACTTCCTTGATTCACACGAATGCCTAACACAAAGAAATAGACCAATATGGCTGAAACTTGGTGTGCGTTCATTCAAGAGATGCTACTAACTAAACATGACCTCGATACGCGCCGGTGGTGCCATCTCTCGGACTTTGCACGGACTTTTCAAACCAGCCTCGTATATATATATATATATATATATATATATATATATATATATATATATATATATATATATATATATATATATAATAAAATGCCTTTATTGTAATTAAATGGTAAGTTTACAATTGGCGGAGTTGAAGTTACACTTCCTATCTCAATCATGAAATGCGAATATATATTGTATACATAGAAGTTAATATTAATACTGTGGGTGGCTAAGCAACATTAGAAACTAGTATAAAATGCATATAAAAATACAAAATATAATAATCAATACACAATGTTTACTACCATGATAGAAGTTAATATTAATACTGTGGGTGGCTAAAGGTATGGCTACTGCTCTATATGTAACATTAGAGAGGTCGATTGAGGTGACTATTGTCCGAGCTGCCGGAGGAAGGAGTCAGCATAACCTATGAACAATAGTTTTTACTGCTCATTTAAACCTGTGACCTGACGCATCCCTCAGATCAACAGGCACTTTATTGTACAATTTAGTTATTTGGTAATTGAAAGAACGCTCATACATTGAAGACAAGTGCATGGGCGGAGTCAAGGTGAATTTATGCCTCGATCCAGGTTATGTGCATCGTATCTAAATTTTTTTTTGCTATATAAGTAGCCAGGACACTTATTACAAATAATCCTATTATATAGTACCAAACTGTGTAGCACCCCGTTTTTCATTCATTCTTAACCACGTTTATGTCACGCAATTTTGTACTGACACCTCTCTCACGGCCTCGAATACCGCCAATAAAACGCAAGCACGAATTTTGCATAAGCTGGATCCTCTTAGCGTCACAGTCTAAAAGGCAGGGCCCGTACACTACATCACAGTAGTTAAAGTGCGACAGAACAATGGACTCACACAATATCTTTCTAAGATTCTCGGTAAGAAGAGCGCGTTGACTGAAAATTAATTTAAGGTTAACGAATGCTCTTTTAATAGATAAATTTATATGTCCCGTGAATCTCAGATCGGAGTCCATTACTAGGCCCAATTTTCTGGCGTCAGTACATGCACTTAGCGCTACATTAGTCAAGCTAATTTGTAGCAGATTCTGGTGCCGAATCCGAGACTGAGTCCGTCCAAATAACAGAATCAGTGATTTAGTTGGATTTATTTCTAAGCAATACATATATATATATATATATATATATATATATATATATATATATATATATATATATATATATATATATATATATATATATATATATATATATATATATATATATATATATATATATATATATATATATATATATTCTAGCTGTGCCCGCGGCTCCGCTCGCGTGGACTTGATTCACTACTATCCTCACTGCTTATTTCTTATGTTACCTAACGTAATAAAATATCTGCCATTATTTCCCCTTATCTCCCATCATTTTTCCTTATCTCCCTTTATCTCTCTATAATTTCCATTATCTAGGCTTATCTCTGCTCATCTCCCATTATTTCTCCTTATCTCCCATTATCTCACTTTATCTCCCATTATCTAAGCTTATCACGACTTATCTCGCAATATTTCTTCATATCTCCCATTATTTCTCCTTATCTCCCATTATCTCACCATAACTCCCATTTTCTAAACTTATCTCCCATTATTTCGCTTATCTCCCATTATTTCTACCTTATCTCCCATTATTTACCTTATCTCCCGTTATCTAGGCTTATACCGAATGATATAGAACATATGTATAAATTTATAAAAACACATCGAATAAGTTGGTTCTCAAGTGATAAGCGCACTAATGGACAGACAGACAGACAGAGCGACGTTGCATTTTATATACATTATATTTTTTTGCAATATGATATTGCTCCATATTTATTGGTTTAGGCAGAGTATTGGCAAGAGAACGCGCTAACGGTAACCTTTTTTCCGACTTGATTCACTATTATCGTCACTGCTTATTCTTTATGTTACCTAACGCAATAAAATATATCCTATAACTTGGCCAGAAAACATATGTGTGTTTTAAAAAAAAGCACGTTACGCACTAACGGACAGAGAGACAGATAGACAGACAGAGAGATGTTGCCTTTTATATACATTATAGATAGATAACCTGGCCAGAGAACATATGTATGTTTTAAAAAAAAAAGTACGTAAATCGGATAAGTGGTTCTCCAGTGATAAGCACACTAACGGACAGACAGACAGACAGAGAGACACGTTGCATTTTATATATATATATATATATATATATATATATATATATATATATATATATATATATATCATAGATGTAATAAAATATATATCTATAACCCTGGTCAGAGAACATATGTATGAATTTGAATTTAAAAAATTACGTATATCGGATAAGTGGTTCTCGAGGGATAAGCGCACTAACGGACAGACCGACAGACAGAAAACGTTGCATTTTATATATATTATAGATATAGATTATTATTATTATTATATATAACCTGGCCGAAGAATATATAACATATATGAATTTAAAAAAAGACACGTAAATCGGATAAGTGGTTCTCGCGTGATAAACGCACTAATGGACAGACAGACAGACAGACAGAGAGACATTGCATTTTATATATTATAGATTTTAGGTTATAGATTATAGATATTCTCTGCTACATAATATTGTTCCATATTTAATGGTTTAGGCTGTGTATTGCAAAGGAACACGCTAGCGGCAAACTTTTTTCTGACTCCATTCACTATTATCGTCACTGCTCATTAGTTATGCTACCTACCGTAATAAAATATAGCCTATAACCTGGCCAGAGAATATATGTATGTTTTAAAAAAAAAAGTACGTAAATCGGATAAGTGGTTCTCCAGTGATAAGCGCACTAACGGACAGACAGACAGAGAGACGTTGCATTTTATATATATTATAGATATACATATATATATATATATATATATATATATATATATATATATATATATATATATATATATATATATATATATATATATATATATATATATATATATATATATATATATATATATAAATATTCATGGTTCATTTTGGATTTTTCAGCCATTTCCTTTGTCGCGCCTGCCAAACGGATAAGTGGTTCTCCAGTGATAAGCGCACTAACGGACAGACAGACAGAGAGGCGTTGCATTTTATATATATATATATATATATATATATATATATATATATATATATATATATATATATATATATATATATATATATATAAATATTCATGGTTCATTTTGGATTTTTCAGCCATTTCCTTGTCGCGCCTGCCAAACGTGTTGACAAGGGGTAAAGAAGTTGGAAGGATGGTACGTGATAGAGGATTATTGTTTTTAGGACCTGGTGTCATTCCATATTAGGAGATGAGAGAAGACTAAGGCTGGCGTTGGCAGAGTCGCGACCCTGAAGTATATCTGTCCTCTGCCAGCATCGCAGAAGACTATATGCTACCAACAATCTAGATTTAAATTGGTCATCCCAAATACAATAAAAGCCAGAGTGTTCGATCGATATGTATCGCCGCATATGGCGCTAAAACGTGGGCTTTAAATAAAATTATAATAAATAAACTCCAGGTAATCAAAGAGTAATGGAGAGGAGAATGCTAAATATTAGACCTCAAGATCGTATTCCTAACATGGAGATATGAAGAAGATCAAAAGTGATGAAATACAACGAATATGTATATCAAGGTGGAATTGGGTGAGACATATCGCAAGGATAAATAATAACAGATGAATACGCCGTATAGTTGAATGGAGGCCTAGAAAACATAAAAGATGCAGAGGTAGACCACAGACAAGATGACTGACGACATAAAAAGATTAGGGGGATACGATTGGATACAAAAAGCAAACAACAGAGCTCATTGGAGACAACTTGGGGTGGCTTACATCCGGCTATGGATGGAATAAGCTAATGATAATGATGATATATGTTACATACTGACATATATATATATATATATATATATATATATATATATATATATATATATATATATATATATATATATATATATATATATATATATATATATATATATATATATATATATATATATATATATATATATATATATATATTATTTATATAAGTTTCAGCTCATCTAAAGTTTCTGGGCACTGCAGCATGTTGTGCTCTAAATTAAGCAGTTTGTGTTTTATGATAAGAAATCTTAGATTGGTCCTGCCTCAGCACGAACTCCTTTCGGTTTACAATGTATATGTGGGATCAAGACTGTACTATGGAATTTGTTTTTGGGGTTCCTCCTCCTCAGCAGAGAATGAGAGCTATGCTGGGTGTTTCTCTCCGGGCACATCATTGCAGATGGCGCTTGCTGGAATTTTTATATATGAGTTGAGTAAATATATTTATTTAAATAAATCAAATTATTTGCAACATGCTAATATTCACAGTTACCCAACTCGGGACCGAGCTGGAATCTTTATGTGCCGTTGAGTCTGTTGAACATCGGTAAGAACTCTCCACAGAACTTGGGACGTGCTGTGTTCAACCGGCTTCGCGGGCAACCGGCTTCGCGCGCATGTTGATGGACAGACCAGAAATGTATAGTCGTTTGAGCTTATAAAATTAATGAAATCCATTAAGCGTTTTAAAAAATAAAGTGTAATGGAGATCGAAAAGTCACCCAATAGAGACATGGGGAGATCATTGCTCGGTAATAGTCACCCAACGCACATGACACTGATAGACAGCAGAATAAACGTATGGGTCCACCTAAGCACGAAAGTCGCAGCTATCCTGGAGAAAGAAGCAAATCTCAAGTGAAGCTGGGCAAGACATATGGCAAGGGTGCGCAGTGGCAGGTAGTCGTAGGGGAAACCGTATCCTGGAGAAAGACTGAAGGGAGGCAAAAATCTAGCACGTTGGAACTCTCAAGTGAAGCGTGGAGTGTATGAAGAAATCCTGGTGTATGCATTGGTTAATTAATGTTGTTTTGACTGTTGAGTTACAGATATTTCGCCAAAATCTCATTTGCTTACTGGTCGCTGGTCGAACGGTAACCATGAACCTGAATCTCTCAAATTACCGTCATCCAACAAGCATCGATGACACCAAATAAGATTATTTTATAATATATAATATATATATATATATATATATATATATATATATATATATATATATATATATACAATCTAAAACAACCGAAACCGAACAAAGTTCATATTTCTCTAGTCTACACATTGCTTCCCCGTTTGTCGATCTATTTCGAGACACGTTTCGCCGTATCACTGCTCATCAGCGAGCTAAAACAAGAGAACAGAATTTCTAGTACTTAGTCTTGTATTGGCGTAACTTCATGATAAGATACAACGAGTTGTACCTAAACTTCGAACGCATACGTGCTCCTCCATTGGAAGTCGACCACGGCCACAAACGGCAGAGAAATGGTCATCAAACCGCCAGCATATATATATATATATATATATATATATATATATATATATATATATATATATATATATATATATATATATGTATATATATATATATATATATATATATATATATATATATATATATATATATATATATATATATGTATATATATATATATATATATATATATATATATATATATATATATATATATATATATATATATACATGGTCTGTCCAGAAAGTAATGTCACCAAGTAGATTAAAAAAAATTATTGACCAGATCGGTATAATACATTGAAGTTCTTTAAAATAGTCTCCTCCTGCGTCGATACATTTTTGCCAGCGCGATTTCCAAGCTCTGAAGGCGTCCTGTAAGGCCTGTTCAGGAATTGCTTTGAAAGACGTTGTACAAACTGCTTTCACGTCGTCAATTGTTTTGAAATGATGTCCTTTTAGGGGGATTTCAAGAGCGGAAACAAAAAAGTCTGGGGGAGCCACGTCGAAGCTGTAGGGCGACTGGAGCGGCATTGCCACGTTAGATCTATCCAGGTAGCTGGTCACGACGAAGGCGGTGTGGGCTGGCGCGTTGTCATGGTGAAATTTCTAATCGCTGCTGATGCCTAGTCTGACGCGCCAGATCCTTGTTCTCAGTTTCTTGAGCACCTCCAAGAAAAATTTAGAGTTGATAGGTGCCTCGGGAAGTACAAACTCATCCGCGATGCATCGCGACTTGTAGCATATATAATATATATATATATATATATATATATATATATATATATATATACATATATATATATATATATATATATATATATATATATATATATAAATAAAAATAAATGGTTGAAAAAATTAGGGTTTTCCAATGTCGTTTTACAAAAAGTATGTCGATGAAAAAAAAAGTTGTTTGGCGTCGCGGCGCCCCAACATCGTTTTCACTACCAAATGTTAAATACGTTAGTATTCGCCTTGACATGCACCACACTATTATACATTTAAAAAAAAAATAATTATCCAACAATTTTTAATAAATCGGGGCCGGGCGTCTAAAAATGAACACTCTGTATCTCCACCCCTTATAGCTTGGCTATGTCACCGTTCATAACTTCTTAAGGTTTTTGTCTATGCAAAGATATTCCTACGACCCCACTTAAAATCAATAATAAATTTAAATCATAGCACAAAACATAATAAGGTAACAAAAGGTAAAAGGTCCGCGAATCATGTAATATCCACTTCTGTTAATGTACTATAACGGATTCAATTGGAACGTTCAGAAGATTAACGATTGAAATAAAAGTGGGGGCTTTTAAATTAAATTGAGGGGTTGATGGAGGGTGTAAATTTAACATGATTCGATATTTTTTATTCGTGTAATCAGGTTAAGTACAACAATAAATTAAATTACAACAAAAAGGGAAGTGCTGCTCTTTTATTATAGGGAGACTTTTTCGAACTGCAGCACCATATTTACTAGTTATAATAATAGTAGTAAAAGTTAAGTGTAACATAAAAATGTTAAAATAAACTATAAAATATTTATAGGAACAAAATAAATTGATTAAATAGATACAAAAACATTGATAGTATGTTAAACTAAAGAAAATAAAATGGCAATTAGTCGGGCATGTGGCTAGAACAAATGATGGTAGATGGACAACAAAATTACTTAAATGGAGACCTTGGGAGAGTGAACGAAGTGTCGGAAGACCAATGAAAAAATGGACTGATGATATCAGGTTGATAGCAGGCAATAATAGCTCTATCTTGTATAGAATAGAGACAATTGGAAGAAACTTGAAGAGGCCTAGCGTTTGCAGTGGAGAAGCAATAGCTTATAAAGAAGAAGAAGAAGTAATTATTGGTATATGTAAAAAAAAATCCGCTTTGGATAGTTAATGTACATAATTTTCTTTGGTAAATAATTATTTTTAAAATACGGTTTCTTTGGCTTCATATGCTTTTAAATTGAGAACGATAAAGATCTTTTAATTTATTACAATATAAAGTAAAAACTTTTAAGCATAACAACATTGCGTGAGTCTGAGCCTGAGATATATATATATATATATATATATATATATATATATATATATATATATATATATATATATATATATATATAAAGGGTGATTTATTTAGAGGTACTTTTTGTGATGGGGATTTAATTGCAGATTGCGCATGCGTCGTGTCAACTGAAGTGGCATTCCTGTTCAGTAGTGTTTGACAATTCATAATGGAAAGACTTAGCCCGGCACAGCGTCTACAAATTGTTCAACTTTATTACGAAAATGGGCGTTCTACGAGGAATGTGTATCGGGCGCTTAGAGCAACTTATGGTCCACATAATCGGCCTACCGAACGCACAATTCGCTCTACCATCAATAAGTTTGAGACCCAATTTTCATTATTGGATAATGCTCGACCGAATAGACCACATCCAGCACGTAGTGAAGAAAATATAGGGGCGGTAGCGGAGAGTGTACGCGAAGACCGTGAAGTGTCGATTCGTCGCCGTTCTTAACAGCTTGGCCTGTCATATTCAACAACTTGGCGTATTTTACGTAAGGATCTTTCTTTAAAAGCATACAAAATTCAACTAGTGCAACAACTGAAGCCGACCGACCTTCCGAATCGTTTCCGTTTTAGTCGTTGGGCTCTTGACAAACTTGCAGAAGATCCACTGTTTTCGAGAAAAAAATTTTGTTCACCGATGAGGCCCATTTTTGGTTTAATGGGTTCGTGAATAAACAAAATGCCCGTATTTGGGGTGATGAACAACCTGAAGAGGTTCAAGAGCTGCCATTAAATCCAGAAAAAAACAACTGTTTGGTGTGGTTTATGGGCCGGTGGAATAATCGGTCCATATTTCTTCAAAAGAGAGGCCGGCCGGAATGTTACTGTGAATGGTGACCGTTATCGCGCCATGATAACAGACTATTTGATGCCAGGAATTGAAGCCCGTGGTCTCGACGAAATTTGGTTCCAATAAGATGGCGCCACTTGCCATACAGCCCGTGAAACCATGGCTTTACTGCGAGAGCAATTCGGCGAACAGATCATTTCACGCTTTGGACCAGTGAATTGGCCGGCTAGATCATGTGACATCACACCTCTTGACTTTTTCCTTTAGGGCTATGTAAAGTCCAAAGTCTACATGGATAAGCCAGCTACAATTGAGGCATTGGAGGCCAATATTACTCGAGTCATTGGCCAAATACCACTCGAAATACTCACACGCGTCATTGAAAATTGGAACTTCAGAATGGACGTTGTTAACCGTAGTCGCGGACAACATTTGAAAGAAATTATCTTTAAGAAATAATTTAAAGAATGGTTCTTTTATATGATAATAAAGATTATAAAATAAAATTGTTTTTATTCATTTTCTTTTATTTAAAAAAAGTACCTCTAAATGAATCACCCTTTATATGTATATATATATATATATATATATATATATATATATATATATATATATATATATATATATATATATATATATATATATATATATATATATATATATATATAATATATATATATATATATATATATATATATATATATATATATATATATATATATATATATATATATATATATATATATATATATATATATATATGTATATATATATATATATATATATATATATATATATATATATATATATATATATATATATATATATATATATGAGAATGATCGAAATCAACTCACAGTTTTGTTGTAAATTGTAGGGCGCGTCACTTATTGCACTGTGTATACATTTAAATTGTCATAACTTTTTTATACCACTCTGTAAAATATTTTTCGTATTTTCCGTCTTCTCCTGTCTAAGAATGCTCTCTTGGTGAATCCGAGCAACAGTTTCTGAGATAAAGAGATGTTTGTTTCCATTTTTTAATTCCATTGTCAAATTCGCGAATGCTTCACAATTCATCCAGGCTTAGGATAGATCCAAAAGAATGGTCTTTGAAATTTGGAGCATGCTTAAAGGCTTACAACAATAATACATTTAAAGACCAACGGGCCAACAACAGTAAGAATGTAAAAACCAACTGACTAGGGGCATAAAAGATTACCCATAAATTGGTAAATTCGAAAAACAACATCCCACCATCTCAGAAACTGTTGCTCGGAGCAACATTTACCAAGAGAGCTATTTTAGACAGGAGAAGGCGAAGACTACGAATATTTATTCAAACATATCATACAAAATGGTATAAAAAAGTTATGACAATTTAAAAGTATACACAGTGCAAAAGTGGCGTCCCCCTACAATTTACAACAAAACTATGAGCTGTTTTCGATTTCTCATCTCAGAAAATCCCTTAGCACCGAATCTTGTACAAATAGTATATTTATTAAGAGAGCTATTTAAGAAAAACTAAAATAAAAGTATAACTTTGACACTCTGTATCTCAAAAATTACGAATTTTTGGACTATGGTAAGTTGGGTTAAATATTTTCATCCTAGAGATCCTCAGTAACTGTGTACACGGGATACTGGGACACCTTGTATATATATATATATATATATATATATATATATATATATATATATATATATATATATATATATATATATAATGTTACAATAGAGGTTTTCGCTTATTGTGGAATGTAATACATTAAAATTCCGGGTTTCAATCCAATGAATTTGCACGACGTTTCGCCAAAATCTCATTTGGCATTTTCAATGCTCCCGCTGCTGCTGCTACTCGATACTGTGATCTTGCTGCTGCTGAAGCTTGCAGCTAACTCCAGTTAGTTTATTTAAAGTTTTTTTTTTTGTTTGGAAAGATTTTAAATAATTCACCGACAGAATGCAGTATAAGCATCTATTTTGTCATGGTTTTCCGTTAGTACCCGCATAAGGACTGAAATTGTGTTTATGTATTTGCTGAACCTAGCCCAACTGATGAGCCGTAATACTGCGAACGGCGTCTTGGGATGGTCTGGCGAATACAAAGAACACTTTGGGAACTTCTGAAGGTGTGGATCTTTTGATTCGCCTATAGTTGTTTCACCAACGCCATCTATGCTTACGAGCTGGAAACTCGACAAGGTGCGCTTCTGCAATTAAATGCCAGGCGTGATGCTGGCCGCTTGACAACACTTTAAATAAGTCACCGACAGAATTATAAATAAGTCACCGACAGAGTGCAGATATAAGCATCCATTTTCTATGCTTACGAGCTTATATATATACATATATATATATATATATATATATATATATATATATATATATATATATATATATATATATATATATATATATATATATATATAATTTGAGAAGTGATGCGTAATATTAGATTTTTCGTGTTTTTATATAGTATCGCTCGCAAAATCGTTTCACATATTAAAACCGGTAAATCCTTGTATCAAAGACAATTGCAGAAATATAATGATAAAAGGCGAAGCTGGTTATTTGATATCCACCAACGCCATAGAATACATGCACACACACAATAATAAAAGGCAAATCTTCTCTCTGAAGAAAATATTGACCCTGAAGTGTTATGCCTTTTTAGCAAGTGAATCTGTAACAGATACGTAAAATGCAGTTGTCTCGTATTTTGATAATAACCTAGATTATCGCAATATACTTTAAAACCAAAGCGTTTTTTTCATAATTAAAACAAAGCAAAAGAATTTTATATTTTTCAGTTAAAGAAAAGAACCATCTGAATTTATTAAAACAAACTACATTGAAAGTTCAATGTTTTAAAAACAATTATTTCACTAAAATATACACAAAAGATTTTATATTCAAAGGGAATAAGCGCTATTGTAAACTATCTAACTTTATTATAATTTGATTATCGACACAATGACACATTGTAGATATATCTAGAATGTATTTTTGTCATAAATTTTAAAATGGATAATAAAAACTTAAAAAAATACTCTGCTGGAAATAAACACGACTTGAACGCTTTCCACGCAAAATATGTATTACACCGTTTACTATTTATTCTTAAGTTTACAGAATTCCACAACTTGGCACTATTTAAGCCGTAGAAAGTTTTAATTTATAACGAAAATTAGCGCCGTTTCTCTTGTCTTGTTGAAGATAAGCCATTTTATGAAAACTAAATTCACTGTCATCTGTCGCACTCACATTACAACCTCTTTAAGAACCGTTTGTGGGAGAGCTTTTTTATTCCTTTCCTATTCCTCCCCAAGTCATTCTCTTTTAAACCTCTGAGCATAATTTATTGTTTACCATTTCTTAACCCTCATATTCCATGTCCGTTATGTTCGTTCGTATAACGAAATAAAACATAAAAATAGAAATAAAACTCTTTTTTCTTTATCTCTATTTTATTTTCTAAAGGTAAGCATTATATTTGTCAAAAAATCACACCTCGAGATTTATTGTTTACCATTTCTTAACCCTCATATTCCATTTCCGTTATGTTCGTTCGTATAACGAAATAAAACAGAAAATAGAAATAAAACTCTTTTTTCTTTATCTCTATTTTATTTGCTAAAGGTAAGCATTGTATTTGTCAAAAAATCACACCCCGAGATTTTTGTTTTTCACCACGTTTTAGGATTCCTATGATAACTCTCGAACAAAATGAGATATCGATTTCAAACTTGGTACATAGATATTATGTATTGAGGAGATGAAGCATATAATTTTTGAACGAAACCGCTTGGGGTCAAAGGGGTGGGAGTCGATAAACTTTATTTGGTTTTAATAGTAATATGCTAACTTTTCCTCTTTTGTATTGAAATAATAATAATAAAATAAATAAAATAAACAACCTTGTATATATGGATGACATAAAACTCTACGCTGCCACAGAAACACTGCTAAAAGAACTCATCAAAATCACAGAAACATTCACCTTAGATATTAATATGGAATATGGTATAAGTAAATGTAAAGTGCTCCACATCAACGGAAGGGCCACCATGAGACAAAAACCATCAACAAGAAAACACTCGATAACATGCTTTACAAAGAAGCATACAAATATCTAGGCTTCCAACAAAGCAACAAACTCAACCACACTCACATCAAAACAGAGCTCAGAACCGAATTCAAAAACAGACTAAAGAAACGTTTACAAACAAAACTCAACTTAAAGAATCTCACTAAATCCATCAACACGTTCGCTATACCTGTACTCACATATTCATTTGGTGTCATCAAATGGTCACACACAGACATAGATAACATTCACATCCTTTATACGTTCTCAATTCACTAAATACAGGAAATTACACTCCTACGCATGCAAGGAAAGACTTACCATCTTGGCAGAAGGAAGAGGAATCATAGACATAAGATCACTACACATAAAACAAATACAAGCACTTAGGAAATTCTTTCACACCAAGCAAACCAGCCTCCATACAGCAACAATGAAAGCAGACAAAAACTACACACTCTCGACTTATCCCGGGTAGATCACCCAGCAGACACACACAGTTACACCCAATTACAACAGGAAAAGATGATCTAGCAGCTTCTCCGGTGTTTATTTTCACTTGCTGTATATTTTAAAATAAACTCCGTAAAACTTGACAATAAGATGGTAATTTATTGCCACTGATTTTATGAGACATGTGGCCCATTAAATACACCATTTCTTTCCACCTTGAACTTGAACTCGCACAAGCATGGCTGGTTGATACTGTAGAAGGCATTGTCCTACAAACCTGACAAAAAAGTCACTAAACGAACGTTGTTGAAATGTTCACTTCCTGCAAGGCTAACGTAAACTGAAAGTCTCTGACTTCTTCCCGGGCATCCTAAACAAGGTACAATAAAGAAGGGGTGTGGTTTATGACAATTCAGGTAGAATTCTCTGATAAAAGAGTCCTTAGCAATAACTTTTTTGTAACAAAAACAAACCATTTAAAGAATAGAACTCACTACCTTGCAATTCGTAAAATTATTTCTAAAGTTAAAACAAATGAAAATTTTATGTCTTATTATATATTGTATAATAATGTATTTGTATAATTGTTTAAAATATACAGGAAATAAAAAATGGTCAAAAATATTTAAGTTAGGTATCTTTGTTGCCATTTTTCACTTTCGTTTTCTAAACAGGTCGAAGGTCGAATTTGAGGGTTCGAATCATGTCCGGTCTTAGATGATGAATATCTTCAAATATAAAAGTGTTAACAAAAAAGTGGTAGGAGTAAAACTTTAAGACAACGACATTTCCTATAAAATGAAACATGAATCAGGTTTCTAGAACGAATGGTTTTCATTTTATGAGGGATTTTTTGCACAAAAACGAACGTTATCTACTTAAGCCAAAACTGTGCAAATTTTATTCTTTAGACAAATGGCAAATTTTAGGAGGATCCCGCCGGCATTATGATTAAAATATTTTTTCCCCCCTATACCTTGTAACCACCTTAATATATATATATATATATATATATATATATATATATATATATATATATATATATATATATATATATAAACACAGGGGAACAGCTGTTTTGGTGTCGAGGTTTTTTGAGCTGATTCTATATCAATTTGATGTCCTGAATTCAAATAACGTATTCATTTGTACCTAGGAGCTCAAATTTTTAAGATATACAATTTTAGAGAAATATAAGTTACATTATTGTAACTCAAATCCGTAAGTGTAGTAAACAAAAGTAGATACGAAATTTTTATTTTAGTTATACAAAATACAATATTATGTCGTACTTACAAACAAAAAAAAAAAACATTGAAGAAATGAAATAGTCACTCAACACTTGGAAAGCTTCTTTTCCGCGACATTCTTGAATGTTTTTTTAAAACAGTCCCTTTTTAAACTCCAGCAGTAATCTGCCATCATGTGCATATCCCATCTTCCTTGGTAGCGGTCCTCCATAACTTTAATATCTTGGTGAAATCTTTCACCTTGTTCCTCACTCATGTCTCCTAAATTTTCTGGAAAACGGTCTAAGTGGCTGTGTAAATAGTGTATTTTAATACTCATATTGCACCCTAAGGATTTGAAACTATTAAGCATCTTGTTAACCATTTCAACATAGTTTTGAGCTTTATGTTTGCCTAGAAAATTTTCTACAACTGCAACAAATGATGTCCAAGCTTCTCGTTCAACTTGATTCATTGAATTTATGAAGGCAGGATCCTTAATTAATTGTCTTATTTGTGGGCCGTCAAATATCCCTGCTTTGAGTTTTTCTGTGCTCAACTGATGCATTTTTACCCCTATATATGCAAAACAAGACCCATTCTTATCAAGAGCCTTTACAAATTGCTTCATTAAGCCCAACTTTATATCTAACGGAGGAAGTATGATTTTTTTCTCTTTCAACCAAAGCGTCGTTAATGACATTCTTTTCCCCAACGTCCATGTTTTCTCTCTGAGGTCAATCTTTTCTAACCCAGTGGTGTGTTTTGTCTCTACTATCCCAGAGGCACAAGAAACACAGATATTTCGTGTAACCACTTTGCTGCCCAAGAAGAAAGTTTACCATTTTTAAGTCTACACAAATCATCCATTGATGTTCGTAATACTTTATCTTCTGCAAGACCAAAGCTATGGTATTATATTCTTCTTTCAGTTTCGTTGAGTGAGCTAGTGGTATTGAACCATATTTATTCCCATTATGTAGAAGGACACATTTTTAACTTCGCTTTGAACTGTCAATAAATAGGCGCCAATCATCTGGAATATATTCAGAAAGTCCCATTTCTTTCATGAGTCCCCTAACTTCGTGACAAAATACAAGATTGTTTTCTTGAGAAAAGAATGGTAGCAGATCTTTTTCTCTTGTACGGTAAAAGGTAATTTTGGTTCCTTGTTCCAGTAAATTTTTGTCGTTCAACCTAGAAGCCAGTACTTCAGAAGCTTTTTTCGATAAATTGAGATCTCTGGTGAGATCATTTAATTCATTTTGATTGAAGCGTTGAGGAACTGATGACGTCCACTCATAGTCACTGTTAGTTTCATTAGCATCAGAACTTTTATTAGCATCAGAAGAGCGATCAGAGGGAAAATATTCGTCATCAGAGATATGTGGTAGCTGATGAAATGTTGGAATCGGTATTTCATCTGAGTGCGGGATAGGGCGTATTGCCGAGTCTAAACTGGGATACTGCGGTTATTTCGATTGATTCCATTAGTATTTACTAAACAGAAATAACAATCATTGAAGTGGTTTTTTGGTTCTCTCCAAACCATTGGTACGTCGAATTTTAGACATTTTCTTTTCCCGGTAGTCCACTGCCGTAAATGCTCTGTACAAGTTTTACATACGAGATGCGTGGCCTACGTTTTGTCCTGATCACCAAGCTTAACTCCAAAGTATCCAAGATACGCTCGCTTTACAAAGTCAGTAATAGTTTGTCTGTTTTGTTGAAACATGTATTCTCCGCATATATAGCAAAACACATTAGGTTGATTTACACAACTTCTTCTTGAACTGGAACCTGAACTCATTTTAATTTTGTTCAATAACACAAAAACACTCTTTTCTTAACATAAAATAACACGCCGAATTCGATCTACTCTCATTAGTAAGAACGCACAAACTGACGAGACTTACCCGAGTTAGGTGATTAAAAGGGTCAGTTCAGGTACCTGATAGGCAATGGTTCCACTATTTATAGATTTACCTGGAATTTACTCAATTACAGACTGACAATAAAACCATTGTACCTACATTAATGAATATATAATAATTTTAGAATTCTCATAAATGAATATACTGAATAAAAACCACATTGGTAGATAAGTTGATGTATCTAAAAAAGTAGAGCTGATAGAGAAAAACGGATTGCATGTATAGATTTAGCGTCCCAAATATAGTTAAAATTAGCTCTAAAATCCCAGGCACCAAAACAAAAATATTTTTTTGTTGCCCTGTGTAATATATATATATATATATATATATATATATATATATATATATATATATATATATATATATATATATATATATATATATATATATATATATATATATATATATATATATATATATATATATATATATTTGCTGCTTTCTGATTGTGCCAAGAATTAATTTCTTAATAAAGACGATATTTATTTATTTATTTTATTTATTTATTTATTTATATATATATATATATATATATATATATATATATATATATATATATATATATATATATATATATATATATATATATATATATATATATATATATATATATATATATATATATATATATATATATATATATATATATATATATATATATATATATATATATATATATATATATATATATATATATATATATATATATATATATATATATATATATATATATATATATATATATCTATATGTATATATATATATATATATATATATATATATATATATATATATATATATATACTTTTAGAGTAAACTTAATAGAGAGGTTAAGACATTTTAGTATAGTGTTTCGTCTCTTAATTAGCACCATAAAATACTCTTCTTTTTGTTATTCCGAATGCGGATTCGTATTCAGAATGCACAAAGCCACGAGATAACACGTTGCGCTTAGGAATTTCAAGTAAATGGGTTGTACGAATTTATCTGTGGATTTTTCCTTATATATGGCATTGCTTGTCGCCATTTTGACGCCGCCATATTTGATTTTTGAAGTTTGACCTTATGATACAAAAAGCAATCATTTGACGATTTATGAACCATCAATATACTCGTTTGGAACTGTTTCCACCTAAATTTCACCATTTTCTACCGATTTTATTACAATTTGAAGTTAATCGGAGCCGCCACTTTGAATTTTGGATTCATAATAACCTGTATAAGTAATGAGTGATTAACACTCAACATTGGAGGCCAATATAATCAGGTTAAGTGTCAAAAACTCTAGTCAGAGTCTTGATTTTTTTCATTTTTCGACGATTTTGAGGTTTCAGTCGCCATCTTGGATTCGCCATGTTGAATTTCGCCAACCTACCTATTCAACTTTTTAGGGCCGTTAATTACAAACAATTTGCACCCAAAAACCAATCGAATCAGCCGTAATTTTTTTTTTTTTGCTAATTTTTTATTCCAAAATATTGATTTTTCTCTGATTTCTGTCCGCCATATTGAGCCGCCATTTAGAAATTTTCCAAAAGGCCACACTAGCCCAGGAAGAGGGATCAATAACGAACATTTTAAGCCCAAGATCACTCAAATCCATCAACATGAATTTTGGGCAGAGGCTTGTTCCGTTTGACAAAGAACGTCCCATATATATACAGTCCCTGGCCAAATTATTAGACGCACTGTATTTTTTTAGTAATTTTATGTTTCTTAAGAGTTTTTATGCAATAATGGTATATTTAAACTACAATATTATTGATTTTTATTTAAAAGAATTGTTGTAGACTACATATTTGTATTTATTTTTAACATATGGCAACACTGTGTTGACAAAGTGATACATGAACGTAAACAAGTACAAACCTGTATCAGTCGCGATCGGAATCGAGTCAGGTACGGACGTGTTTCTGTGGCTTTATGGACTGTGATTGTTTGTTTAACAGTTTTATACTACTCAGTTATTAGTTTATTTTGTATGCAGTGTTTTAAAAAAGTAATTGGACCATTTTCATTATGGGTAGAAAAGGCGATCTTTCACCACGTAAAAAAGCTGAAGTGAAGGCCCTTGTGATTGCGAAAACATTTACGAACCGAGAAATATCACGAAGATTGGAGGTTTCTGAAGCTAGTGTACGACGCATAAAAAAGAAAATTGAGTCAGGGAAGGAATTAAGCCCGAAAAGAAAGAAAAGATGCGGTAGAAAACCAATTTTCACTCCACGGTCAGAGAGATGTTTGAAGAAAATTTGTGTAGAAAACAGATTTGCTACCACAAAGGTAATAAAATCACAACTCCAGGATGCTAGCGTAAATGCTTCTGAGCGCACTGTTCGAAGAAAATTGAAAGAATTAGATTTTAAGGCCTGTCGCCCCGCCAGAAAGCCCAGCTGCAATGAAAGCAAAGCGCCTGAAGTGGGCCAAACAATGGCAAGACAAAGATGTGGATTTCTGGAGATCGGTAAGATACAGCAATTTAATCAATAATTGATACATTATTATCATTTTCAGTTAAATAAAGCAAATAAACATGGAAGTTTATATATTTTTTTCCTATTTTTGACAGGTCTGCTTCAGTGACGAAAGCACATTCGAAATTTTGCAAAATAAAGCTCAGTATGTGCGTCGTCGTCATGGAGAAAAGTTTCATCCTGATTGTGTCGTCCCGACGGTTAAACATCCCACCAAAGTGATGATTTGGTCAGTCATCAGCGGCAAGGGCACTGAGCTGCGGAATCGGTTGATTCCGCAGCTCAGAGAATGGTTTCCAAATGGGGAACCATTCACTTTCATGCAAGATGGAGCTCCCTGTCACACTGCTCGGTCTGTTAAAGCTTTTTTTGGCAGAAAAAAATATCCCTCTGTTGGATTGGCCGGGTAATAGCCCTGATATGAACCCCGTGGGAGCTGATGAAAAGAGAAGTGGCTAAAGATGTGATTACCAACAAAACCCAGCTCCTAGAAAAGATTATTCATGTGTGGAATCATCATCCTTAAATGCAGGAGACAGTACAATCTTGCACTGATAACATGCCGCGCAGAATTAAAGCTTTGATAGCGGCTAAAGGTGGCTCAACTAAATATTGACTTTTACTAACATTAATTTCACTTTTCTTTAAAACTTAATAAACTTATGCTTTTCTAAATTAATGCTGTTTTATTTATGTCAAATAAATAGGTAATTGATTGGATAATATAAAAATAAAAAACAAATCAATTTAAAATAATAAAACGGTACAATATCACTTGGTAATTAATATTTTACATGAAATCTTGCAGTGCGTCTAATAATTTGGCCAGGGACTGTATATATATACATACACTTTTAATTCTTATATTTATTGCAAGAAGGTGGAGTATCTTTATCAGTTTAATTAAATTTTAACAAAAGAGCGACAAAGCAAAAGTTAATTATCCATTAAATCGACCACAAAACTCTAAAACGTTACCGACGATAAAATTTCAAATTACCAGCAGCACCAAAGATATATTAGTAGGAACTGGGTAATATTTCTTAATTTTAAACCATTTTATAGCCTTTTAAAGAAACTTCTCGTGGTTTAGCCGATATTGCTTTATGGAACTGTTTCAGATATAATCCGAATGGCCAATAAAACATTAATGGAAAACCTCGCTGTTATGTGTTTTTAAAATTGTAATCTAAAGCTACTATGCATTGTTTAGAGATAGATTAATAGAAACTGTGTAGCATTTCAGCCCTTATTTGTGTTAAAGCTTGCAAATGTCGGAAAAAATTAAACAGGCTGAAGCAAAGTATATGTAGCTAGATATTGCTACCGTTTAAGTAGAGCAGGTTCGTCGGAGTTCAAATAATTATATAGCCAACAAAGTCTATTCCGTATTTTAGGCTCCATAATATCTTAAAAACGTCTTGTACCTCTCAATTCTTTGTTTTTTGATTCGCTCATATACGGTCTCCGCGCTCTATGATCTTGAATCATATCCTTCTTCGATGCCGTCCATTGCACATAGGGATATTTCAGCGTTTTAGGCGGTCCTAAATCGATTTCCTAAAACGTATCCCAGGTACAAAAAAATTTGCTACCTAATAATGTTGAATAGGCACAGAACAATAGGGGACCCCTCCCGTTACCTATCTGACAACGTGCGCGCCGGAGTCTCAGCCGGAATTTGATCGTCGCTCTGAGTGTTCGTTTCTCTTTTCGGTATTCGTTACAAAACAGTTATTTAAAAAAGTAATTTTTCTTTTTTGGAGTTTATTTTGAAGAAAATTGTAATGGATTTATAAATTAGGGGTAAGAGCGCATACATATTGATCATTTTTATTTTTTATTTTTTAAATAATTAGTAATGTTTTGAAGGTAGAAAATGTTATTCAAAATTGTTGTACGAAAAGCCGTTTTTTGGTATTTAAAAAGCTATTTGTTATACTTCAGGGTGCGTCCCAGTGATTTTATTGGTTTTATCAGAAAAAAGGGTATTGCACTAATCACATATATCATGTATTTCATGCTTTTTAAATTAGATGGGGAAAACCACGTAGTGTTTTGTATTTATTTATTTCATCACTTTAATAGTTTTTATTTTGTTCTAGGATCCGAGGGTACTTCAGGTGCTCCAGTAGTAATGCGTAGACTACTTTTTGACTAAATGTCGGAACAAAACAAATTTAAAAAAAAAATTGATATATCTTAAGATTCAGATTATATTTTATAGCAAGATGAATATTGTGATGAGCAAAGGAAGAAAGTGAAGCATAAGTTCTCCTATTTGAAGTCACAATTCAAGAAAAAGTGCACAGAAGTGCATAAAAAAGGAGAAGTTTTTATGAAAAAGAATGACGAATGGTTACAAGGAACATTTCAGATACCTCGGGTAAAACGCCGTTCTTCTGGTCAATCAACAAAGGTATTTGAAAAATCAATTGAGGGGAGCTAACGTAGAAAAACAGAGGAAGTACGCAGCGCTGAAGATAAAGAACTAATAATGCCCGCTCCCCAAACATCCCTTCAAAGTTCTAGAGAGAGAATTGCATCCAGTATTCTAAAAGACATAACTAACTCTCCCCAGACAGCCCAAGCATACCAGAAAGCATACAAAGTGTCAAAGTAGCATGAAAAATAGTCACAACTAAATCCAATAGCCGGCCTCTCAACGTTTGTAGAAGCTGATCTGTCAAGGAGACAGTACGAAATAATAAGTAATAGTGAAAAGATGTATTATCCGAGTTTCACCGTGTTACAACAAGCAAAAAGGGCTTGTTATCCGGTGAAAGAGGCTTATCGGGTAACTGAAGCTGAAATTAACTTACAATATTTATTGGATCACACGGCGAAACATTTGGCCACATATTTGGAGGATGTACTAAAAGAATTAAATCTAGAAGAGCGTCATTCAATAAGCACACAAAATGCAAGAAGAAGATGCAATTGACAGCAACATTTTTCAAAGTTACTTTGTTCTATTACAATTGATTTGTATGACAAACAAGAAAGTGATTTGAGAGAATCCCACTCCTTCTTCGTCACGATACTATCGGTCAATGAAGATTAGATTTGTTAAAGAAACAGTGGATATTATAAATCATAAACCTTCGATAAGGGTATCAACCACCCTATTCTAAAATTATTTAAAACATTAAGAAATATGCACAAAATAAATTCCATTTTGAGTTTGATATAAGCTATTCCTTGGGACATTTTAACGAGTGGTTAATTAGTTTCGAATTTTGAATCTTTGGTAAGGGTTACCCCTACTGGAGAATTATTAATAAAATCAAAAACATACTCATTTATTTCACGTTGAGTTTGACAAATGTGATAATTCTAGAGATAGTTCTGTGAGTATCTTTCTTCATAATTTTTTAAAAAATTTTAAATCAGGATAGTTTATAACCTTATGAAGAGAAGCTGTATAAGCACTAGTTAAAATGTCTGGAAAAGTATAGCCTACATCAGACTTACCGTGAAACCAATTGTGTATGTGTATTTTTTGATTTTTTAAAATGATTTTAGAAAAAGACACTCTTACCAAGGGTTTCAGACGCTAAATTGTATAAATTAGCTAACCTATCTCAGGAGGTATACAATGTCAAGTTCAAGGTCAGAGAAATTCTCTGTGTATTTAACCTTCTTCATGTATGTATGCATATATATATATATATATATATATATATATATATATATATATATATATATTAACCTTTGCTTTATGAGTGTCTTACATCCAACAAGCTTTCATCACTTAATTTCCTAAATCAAACCCTTTCTCCGTGTAAAATTTTAATCAAATTATAATTAAATATTAATAGTAACTAGGTATCAATTAGTGAACTTCTTTAGTATAGCCTCTATAAAATGGAAACTCGCTAGAATTTGGTTGCTAGCTTCATGTTTGTATAGACCGGGGATTCTCAAATTAGTCTAGGTGGGAAACAAACAAAATTAATAAAATTTACATATAGTTAAAGTATATAAATAACAAAATGGTTATAAAAATAATTAAAATAAACAAAAAAAAAAATTGTACAGGCATGCCAACAAATAATAATGAGTATGGCTTTTGCTAAATTTAGCTGATTTTGTGTTATTTGATACGAAATAATGGTTTTATATAACTAAAAAATAAAACAAACGTTTTAAAGGGTGTGTTTTTAATACCTTTTTCTCTCTCATGGAAAAACCTTAGATTTGTTACGAGAATATTGTTTAGCATTTCTATTTTACTGTCGGAATTGTTATCAGAATAACATTTCTCAAATTCTGGTTCTATTTTGCCCTAATATGTGAGGTAAACTGGAACGTCAAAATCAACTGTTAAGAGGCAATAACAATATCAAGGGATGTTTTTTGAAATAATAAATTATAAATCCTCTATTAGTATGATTAAATATTATTTTTTTCTATGTATGCGTATTATTTATTATTATTTTAGTTTTTTATTGGATGAATTGTTTCTCAAATGAGGAAACTTACAATTTTCATATCTTGTTAAGCATTTTCGTCTTTTTTGGTCCAATGGCAGCCATTGACCTAATGTCAGGTGTGGGTTGGTTTGGCAGTAAAACCCAATTTTGCCTTTTTTTAATTCCCAAACATGTTCGAATGTCAAAAAAAGTATTGAATGTGTTTTTTTACGACCCCACGACTCACTCATATCAATATATTAATCGATTTTCATAATACCCTGTATATAGGTTTATAAGAAAAACGTATACATTAGACTGACCACAATTTTTTTTATATATATATTTGGCGGTGCTACCAGCTAAAAACCTTCTATGTGTAAATAGAGATCTCTGAAATTTTCGTCCAAAAATATTAAGGTTTAGAGGGTGCTAAAGTTGCTTTTATTGATAACATCAGTGTATTGTATATTTTACAGCAAGGGTGCTCAAACTTGAACTGCTGGCGATCTACCTCAATATTGTTAGACTACGATCGATCGACTCTCAGAGGCTGCAAGTAAGTACGATGCAGGATTGTCGTCTAGGTAGGGTGTATCGTGGCATAGATATTAGTTTTCCGCACAATATGCATTTTTTTAGTCAAGGTAAGTGTAGATCTGCTCTAAAAATGTCAATGAAAAAACTTATTAATTATTCAAAATTGCGAGTTTATTGGTTCTTACAAAACAACGAGTTCTAGTGTCTAAACTTAACTAAAGAGTGACTTTGGATGTTGAAGCGTGGCACTGCATGTCCTCAGCATACTTTTCATAAGATGGTACGTAATTACCGAGTGCTAATCGCAAACATGACGACATATATTCGTCAGTTAGTCGATTGCGATATTTTGACTTAATTATCTTCATTTCAGAAAATGCAGACTCGCACAAGTAAGTTGACCCAAACATTGCCGTCAGTTGAAGGGCGATTTGCCTTAGATTCGGATATTTATCTTCAGATATAAAACACCAGAATCTTGTATCAGATGCTGTGGCTTTGAGATATATATCTGATATAATCTGCACTAACTCATTTTCAACAGAACATGAGTCCATGTTAAACTGACTTGCTATTTCAGTAGCTAATCCCTCAATGTTTTTACACGAAAAAGGATAACTCATAAATGATGCGATATTTGCCAATTTACTGAAATTATAAAAAAGTATTTCGAATTAGCCCAAAATATTTGATAATTCTGCCTCATAAATATCATAATTCAACTGAGGAATCCTTGCTTTCAAAGACAGAAAATTTTTCAGATCCTTTCTTTTCAGTTTATCTATCATAAGTTGCAATTTACTTTTGAATGCGTTTATTGCGCTAATCATCTCAATAATAGTTTTCCTTTACCTTGAAGCTCCAAATTAATGGTGTTTAAATGCATTGTAATGTCTGTCAAAAGTGCCAAATCAGTCAGCCATTTTAAGTTTTTCAGCATCTGAGTGTCATCACCTCTTTCGTCCAGAAAAGCTGTTAATCGGGCAATAATTCTTGAAACCTTTCTAGGAATTTTCCGCGACTCAACCACCTGACGTTCGTGTGAAGGACTAAATCAGTGTGTTCAGCTGACTCACATCTTCCAACTGCAATTTAAAGAGCCGTCGTTGCAAACTACGTGCACGGATTGAATTCACAATTTTTATTGCAATGCCAATAATCTCCATGTTTAGAACTTTTGAACACAAAACTTGTTGATGTATAATGCAATGGAAGGAGAAAAATGAAGGGACACACACAAGCTCGACACAATGCCACAAAACCGTTTTTGTTTCCAGTCATTGCTGGTGCTCCATCGGTTGTAATGCACACTAGTTTATATATTGGTAGCTTGTAGTTTGTTACAAAATTGAAGAAAACGTCATATATATCTTCGCCACGGCTCTTTCCTTTCAGAGGAATCATTGTCAAAAACTCTTCCTTAGCCGACATGTCATTGAATATCATTCGAATAAAAATACACAGCTGGGCAGTGTCTGTCATATCGGTGGATTCGTCGAACTGTAAAGAAGAGTATGTACATTCCATGATATCATGTTTTAGTTTATCTGCCATGTCCTGGCTCTTGACTTCAACACGCCTTGTGACAGTCGGACGAGATAACTGAAGTTCTCTAATACCAGACATAATCTCTGTTTTATTTTTAAAATCTCCAAATAAAGTCTCACCCGCTTCAATAAATGCTTCCTTCACAACCAATCCATCATCAAATGGTTTCTTGTGTTTCGCCAATATATGAGATATTTTAAATGACGCGATCGTTGCAGCTTTGGATTGTTTGGCTGGTCTTGTGAACATGGTTTGTTCTTTTTTCAAACAAGTTATCAAATCACGTACTTTTCGTTTTCTTAATTCACTCTGTGACGGAAAATCCTTTTCATAGTTTTTATGAACCGTTTTATGATGCCTCTCTAAGTTCCCACGCTTAGGTATTGCAACTGGCGCACGACAAATGAGACAAATGCACTTATCCTTTACCATACAAAAGAAAAATTCTTCCTTCCAATCGTTATTAAAATGATAAGTTTTACTTTTCTTCGCCGCACTCATTTTGGACTATTTATTAATAAACTTTGTATCGATGTATCGCTTTCAAGTTACAACTCAGACTGCAGGAGCAACATTTATATCGGCGCGAACGAAGTCTCGAATGTTCCCGTCAAACACCCCGCCCGAAGTTTCTAGAAAAATCGGCGGCAATCGCGCGTTCCTTTGATAAAGCCGCCTTTTGCCGCTAGCAGGGGGTTATTACGATAAAAGAAAGTGATGAGGGGGTTATTCTGGCCTAATTGTGGATCGAATAAATTTTAGTAGTTTATTCATTACATTTTGTTTTAGTTACCTAAAACAAAATCTGTGAATAGTTCTATATCGGAATTTTTTTCTCGAGATCGACTCAAAAAGCACTCGCGATCGGCCGTTTGAGCACCCCTGTTTTACAGGATAAAAACATAATTAATGCACCGGATTGCAGAACTGCCACTATGCGAGACCCCTGTTTCCCTAGTAGGCAGGACGCTGTAAACTCGTCGATCGACGGACAATAATCAACTCGTTTTTCTGTTAATAATTAACGAATCAAGTTGATTTTGGCATAGAAACACCCTTTATGCTTGTGCGCTTCTTATGCATATAGTTTTTTTGATAAAATTGTTTGTTTAATTTGTTACTAACAATTAATAAACTTTACGCTGAAAAATTTCGATGTTAATTAAATAGTTAACCAAAATGACCAATTTTTCATACATTTGCGATTATCACATCAAAAATTTAAGTCAGTATGTTAATTCTTGCAGCAATGATGTGGATAAATAAACAAGCGCGCACAAGCTCTTAGCGCACGCGCCGTTTTCATGCAGCTAATCGCTGTGAAAATGTGTTCTTTGAAGGCTTTCAGCTGCCAAAAAAAACATATTGTTTTCTTGTTTGGTGATTCTAACAAAAAGATCTTTATTGTTTTTTTTTGTCATAACATAACACTGAAGTTGAGAGTTTTTCGTAAGGAAAAATACTCAACTCAAAATATGCTCAATTAGTTAAGTGTTTTTTGGAGTATTGTTTTGAATGTTTTTAGGTAAGGGTATGTAGATATAAAAATGTTCAAGTAAAAATTATAAAAGATATATACACGCTTAAAGTCGTAACAATTTTTCCCCTAAAATTTAAAAACCATTTGGTTTTACAATTTGATTTTTAGAAGAGTTTAAAGGTACATGTAATGATAAATTATTATTGTATGTTTAAAACTGGACCGATTGGCGCAGGCCGGACCGATTGGCGCGGTGGGCTAAAGAGCCTGCTGTTGACCAGGAGGTAAGAGCAGTTTGATTCCGTGTGTCGGATGGGTGTTGTGAGTGTTCATAGATACTAGTTGTTTGCAGAAATGCAAATAACGTCTGTGGAAGTACTACCGCGTTGTTTAAAAGGTGCCGTGAAATACAAAAATGTATGTTTCGGCACTTGGACAACTTTGACGGGTATTACGACATCCTCGCCGATATCCTTGGGATATGGAAGAGGGTAAAATCCCTACTAAGGCGGGGAGATGAGCGATAAAAAAAAAACAAATGCATAAACGAAAATTTAGAATGTATTCTAATAATTCTTTTGTCCACTTAGAAAAAAAAGTTTTGACTCAAGAGTAAATATTTCAGAATAGATTTTTTTTCTAAAAAGAGAAAAAGTTTTAAGTCGAAATTTTTTTTGCGTTAAAATAGTCTTGAATCCAAACTGTTTGCTCTATACAGAAAAAGTTTTGGTTCCAAACTTTTTTCCATTGCGTACAGATGAAATCGAATATTGAAAAAAATTTTATAAAAAAAAATTTGATACTTTCAAAAATGGTAACTATTATTGTAAACATTGCGGAAACCAGTGAAATAGCGCTTATTCTCCAATTTGGTTGTTGTTGGTGGAGGTTTGGTTTGTTGTCAATTGTATGTTGAAAATGTTACTTTTTTGAGGTTTCAATTACACAGATATGTAGAACTGATAATTACGTACAAATTTAGACTACGTACGACCACTGGTGACCAAGTAAACCCAAGTTATGAGCGATTAAAAGACGTTTGAAATGGACAAATAAGCCAAATTTCAAATTTGGTCATTACGTTACATACATTATTTTTTTTTGAGGAATAAATTGCATAGATATTCGGGACTAACAATTTCAAATAATCTTAGGCCACGTGCAATTATGGACAATCAAGTCAACTCAAGTTATGACTAATTGAAAGACTTTTAAAATGCACAAATAGGTCAAATTTCGTATTTAATGGTTATATTTATTGCGCACCTTATTTTTTTGAGGTATAAATTACATAGATATCCAGGACTGATAATTATGAACAAATTTAGACCACGTGCAGCCATGAGCGACCAAGTAAAGTCAAGTTATGATCAATTAAAAGACGTATAAAATTCCAAAATAGGCTACTATTTTTATTTATTTATTTATAATATATTTATATAGGCAAGTAAAAGAGCAGACAGGAAAATATGTATGAATATGTATTCAATATATAAAAAAACGAATAATCAGCCAAGCGCAAGTCGAACTTACACAGTTAGTCTTCCGTCCGTTGATTGCTGTTACAATAAAAAATTTTGTTTCAGAGGTATAAAATTATCAATGACTTCCCAAAACACACCCCAAATGAGTTTTCAACAAAGTTTTTTTCCGGTCTTTACTGAAAACTGATGACTTTGAAATTTATATATTTTTTTTTATACCAGATAAATTACTTAAGATAACGCACTCGTGATAATTATTGTTCAATCTACACCCTGTGGAAAACATTCCAGAATTTTTTCAAAATTTTTTGATCAATACTTTTCGAGATAAGGGGGGCAGCGATTTTTCGCAATTTTTTGAAAATAACCCAAAGAAAAGTGTGCGCAAGTATTACATTATATAAATTTTTGAACACAAGCTTTCATTTGACACCCCACTCGATGACTTTGTTAAAAAACAATTTCTTACTTCCGATTTCACCTCCCAAAACTAACCCCTTAAGTCAAAATTTAACTTTTAAAACTTAAAAATTCCTGTATTGGTGCCATATTTCAACATTCTATGTCAAATAGTTCCGGAGAAAATCGAATGTGACAGACGGACAGACAGACACCGAAGTGATCTTATAAGTGTTCTGTACGGAACACTGAAAAATAAGGTGCGTAACATGAAGTAACCAATAAATACAAAATTTGAGCCATTTATGCATTTTATACGTCTTTAGTTGCTCATAACTTGAGTTTACTTAGTCGCCCATCGTTACACATGGTTTAAGAATGTTCGAAATTGTCAGTCCTGGATATCTATATAATTTATATCTCAAAAAAGTAAAATGTGCAACGTAAAGTTTGGTCAATTTGTGCATTTCATACGTCTTTAAACTGCTCATAACTAAAGTTTATTTGGTCGAGCATGATCTTACATGATCTAAGATTGTTTAAAATTGTTAGTTCTGAATAGCTATGCAATTTATACGTCAAAAAAATGAGGTGCACGATAAAAAGTAACCATTAAATACAACATTTGACCTATTTTTGAATTTTATAGATCTTTTAATCGACGTTACTTAGTAATCCGTGGTTGCATGGTGGTCTAAATTTGTTCATAATTGTCAGTCCAGAATATCTATACAATTTATACCTAAAAAAAATAACGCTTGCAACGTAAAGTAACCACTAGGTTCGAATTTTGGCCTCTTCGTGCATTTTAAACGTCCCTTAAATGCTCAAAACTTGAGTTTACTTGATCTCCCGTGGTCACACGTGATCTAAATTTGTAAATAATTATCAGTTCTACATATCTATGCAATTGCAACCTCAAAAAAGTAATGTTTTCAATGTACAATTATGTTTCTATCCTGTAAAATATACAATATACAATACAATAGAAGGTTTTTAGCTGGTAGCACCGCCAAATACAATTTCTTTTTTGTTGTCAGTCTAGTATACATATACTCTATATTAAATACTTTTATTTCCTGCAGAGATTACTTAAATTAAATTCTTGAAAAATACAATAAACGAATACGAACATATTTCATAGACATAAAACCCAACATTACATACAAGGAAATGCACAATTGAAACAATATTCCTGCAGGGCCTTATAGCAGTAACAGTAACAATTTCCTCATGTGGGGTAATCGCCGTGGAGCAGATTAAGATCGTGCAATGGATAGTGTTCAAGTTAATAACTGACCACGTGACTTACTAGGGCAATTTGGGACACCCCGACGTCATTATGTGATAGCTCTGTTAATCCATTAGTATACTGTACGGGGTATTGTGTAGGTGCAGAGATTAATTATGTTGTGATGCGCTGTAAAAATTTAATCTATTAAAGTGGCTTATAAGTTCCAACGATATTTTAGTATATAAAATAAAAAATAGTACCCACTGTTATGGAACACAACAGTATTAAAAACACAACATGGCTGCTGGTCAAAATTAAGGGATATTGACTGCTCGTTGCACCTGTTTGAAATTTTAAGTACAACTGTTATAACAATCACGCTTACCAACAGCCATGCTGATTAACAAACTTACTAATCCACCCTCGTACCAATCAATTCACAAACTTTATTAACTTCTTCTTAAAGTGTGTATTCGGTTGGAATTTTGGAAATCATTTTGACTATTATTATTTTATCCACTGCAGCTCTAAAAAGTATTCGCTGAGAACCAATTTCGCAGATTGTTTAGCCAGGAGATACGCTGCGTCTTGGTCCCCTTTTTCCAAAAACCTTTCTTTGAAATATTTGCCATAATAATCTATATCTCTGGGAATTTCTCATTATGTGTCCTAAATACTCCAATTTTTTTACTTTTCCATAATTTCTAGTTTCTTCTTCATGCGATATAAGACATCCTCGTTGGTTATTATCAAACCAATATAAGAGATTTTCTAAATTCTGCGATATAGCCATCATTTAAATGCTTCAAGTTTCTTAGAAGTAGTTTCAGTCAACGTCCAAGATGCCACACTGTGAAGAAGGACACTGAAGACATAACTCTTAGGAGTCTTATTTTTGTACCTAATTTTATTGCTGAAGTTTTGAAAACTGATGTCATTTTCAGAAACCCTGCGAGTGATCCCACTGTTCGTTTATTATGGTACCTAGATATGAATATTGTGGAGTTCTTTATATTTGTTGATTGGTAACCATCAACAAGGTAGCAGGAACTGGAGACTTGCTGATTACCATATACTTTGTTTTGCTTATATTAAGTTCGAGGCCGAATCGATTACTGACTTCGTTTATTTTTATCATAAGATGTTGTAGACTAGAGGTCGGCAACCTTTTAACTAAGGGGTGCCAGTTTTCATCTATACAACATTTTGCGTGCCGACATAGGTACTTACTGCAACTAAAATGAACAAAAATTAGCTTAAAATATTGCTTTTAGAAGGTTTAATTACAAAAAAATTTTAACATTTAACAAATAATTTTATTAGTCCTAGGACCTAGTGTGAACCCTGTGCTTGAAGTTCTTTAGAGAGTTTTTTTATATCCGGTTCATGCCTGGTTATTTTCAGTGTCACCCATGCTTCCGAGTTGTCTGTTGTCAGCCTGCTTCGGTACGGGTTTAAAATCACTCTCGTATAGGACAAAAGTTGTTCACAGATATAGGATGATTCGAAAGCTGTAAGCATGGCAAACGCTACTTTCTTAAGACAAATAAATTTCTCTGGTAAACTCATCCAACAACTGAGTATCTCGTTTGAATGCTTCTGGCAGTCACCTTCCAATACCCTACTTAATTCTACAAATTTCGTGTTCCATAACTCGGAGCTTTTAAATTCAATGTATTGAAGATCAAAATCATTAATATTCATCCATGAGAAGAGAGATATGTCAAAGCAACTGCTGGAAAAATCCGTTAAATCTGGTTTGATTAAAAAAGCGAACACAGGATCATGTTTATCAAAATCCTGACCCCTCTCGATAAACTCCTCTTTTAAATTAATCATATATTTAAGAATTTCGTCTATTAGTGCACCATCGTCGACACTGGATATATAAGTTTTTAAATTTGGAAAATATTTATATGTGTTTGTAGTAATATCGCTGATAAATAAATCTATTTTTAATTTGAATGATTTCCAGGATTCGTATAAATCCAGAACTGTTTTGCCTGAACCTTGTAACTTTAAGTTGAGTTCACTGAGATGGTTTGTAATATCAGTAAGAAACATTAACATACAGATCCAGTTCTTATCTTCTAGTTCAGGATAAGCATCCACTTGATTTTTTTCCAACAAGAACGATTTAATTTCGCCCAGACATTGCACAAATCTAGAGAGCACTTTACCACGGCTGAGCCAGCGCACATTATTGTGCAATGGTATATCTGAATATGCACTTTCTAATTCCTACAGAAACGCCTTAAATTGTCTATGGATCAGTGAAGAACGACCGACAATGTAGTTAACTATTTTAACCACCCTATCCATCACTGATTTTAAATTTCCCGCGGAGATTTTAACGCACAAACTCTCTTGGTGAATTATGCAATGAAAATTCAAAACTGATCGACCCATGCGTTCAATAAGAAAGGAAACAAATCCTTTATGTCTCCCAATCATAGCAGGAGCGCCATCTGTCGTTACGCAAAAAATTGTATTTAAATCAATGTTCTGCTTTTTAAAATGTTTAACAAATTCTGAAAATATATCCTCTCCTTTTGTAGTTCCCTGCAATGGGAGCAGACAAATCAGCTCTTCTTACACACTACCATCATCGAAGTATCGCGCAACGATTGCCAGACGGGCAATGTCATTAATATCGACACTTTTATCCAATGCTACACTAAATACAAAACTCAGTTTGATAGCGTCTCTCTGCTGTTTTTGGACATTTTGTGTCATTTCGGTAATTCGTCTGTCGATGGTCCGCGATGATGCGGTGTATCCCTATCCTGGCCAATACACCATCCCAGTAGGGATGGTGTATCCCTAATCCTGGCCAATATTGTATCCTTATTGGGCAAGTCGTCGAATAAAATCTCGCTAGTACTCAAAAACGTTTGCTTCATAAATTCTCCGTCAGTGAATGGCCTACCCTTTTGTGCCAACGATTGTGCAATTTTGAAACTGCATTCAGTTACCTGATTTTTTCCTTGGAAAACTTTGCCAAAGAATGTTGACTGTTTCTCGTATTGTTTACTTGCTCTTTGTATTGCCTCTCTTTTATCAGCGTTATCTTTAAATGACGATTCATGTTTTATCTGGAAATGTCGTTGAACACTAGATGTCCGGAAAACTACGCTTTCCCGACATAGGACACAAATGGCCCGATCGTTTTGCTTTACAAAACCGTAATCTGTTGCCCATGAAGTTTAAAATGATCGAACGTCTACCTTCTGCTTCTTCGCGGCCATAACGCAACGTAATTTGAATTTTTAAACTTTTCGACGACTATTGACTGGAACGGATGTTACTTCTATACTAAATGATCCAAACGTGTAGCCGCTTGCTATATATAGAAAAATAATGTTTTCAGAAAATAATTTACGTTTATTAAATTTCTTAGAACAGAAATTATTATCTACGACGCGCCCATTGCAATCAAAGGGCCGCCTAGAAGTTAAATCTAACAAAAACTAAAGTTCGGCAATATAAAAAGAGTTGCGGCGCGCGTCGGAACGATTGAAGTCACGTCAAACAAAAACCGCCTTATAGCCGCTCTTTTGATCTGAATTGAGGACGTTTATTTATGTTTTTGCCTAGGCTTATATTTTGAGGCTTGCCGTCTTTAATACTTGCCGAAATTAAAGCCAAACCAATGCATTCAGTAAAATTATAAATTACGAAATATATATTTTGCAGTCTTTGGTAATAATACCTAGTGACCTACATAATATATCGTTTTTGTTTGTATCGTTAAAGTAATACTGTCTTCCACTATTTACTTAATTTCGAAACATGTCACAGATTACAGAATTAATGTGTAAACTTTGAATAGGTACGCGTGCCATTCAAAATTGCTTGGCGTGCCAGAGATGGCACGCGTGTCATAGGTTGCCGACCCCTGTTGTAGACCCTTTATCAGCCATAACCGCCATATCGTCAGCATAACGAATATTATTTATTCGCTCCCCATTAAGCAGTATTCCTTCATCAGCCTCTTCCAGTGCCTCTCTGGAGATTTGCTCAGAGTATATATTAAACAATAGTGGAGACAAAACACAACCCTGCCTTACTCCACGCTCGATCGTTATTTCTTATGAACGCTCCCCTTTGCTTTAATAAATGCCATTTGTTTAGGCTTAAAAAACCATTTGGTCAAGAAAAAACTATGAGTCTTGTTACTGAAGAGGAGTAAAGTAAATACCTCAAATACCCACACTCATTTCAAATCTATAGAAAAATAAATAGCGTTGATACAAATCAATCCTCCTAATTTTAACTTACTTATACCGAATAACACTTCGTCGAGATTTCCATCCAATCCCAAACTTTCATACGTTTTATGTAAAATAACCAATTCTCGTGTAAACCATCAAATCAATTTTTAAATCAACAGTTTAAACCAAATATTAATAACCAAAATTTTGTAAAACAGGCACCTTAATTTTAGAGATTCACATTTTCTAAATCGCCTCACTGTGCCTAGTAACAAAAATTTATTAAACAAATTAATTGAACAATAATTTACCAGAGCTAATGGACACATCTTCGTCTAATAGTTGCATGAGACCACCATCGCTCAAAGACACATCACACATAGTTATTACCGGGTGCTGTCCAATCCCCATCCCCGCGACTCTGTCGCTCACTACCTCTCAAACCACTCTTAGGGTAGATCTTTTGGTCGGAAAACGATACTGGAGACTCGTAGGGTGCGAGTCATAAGAAAACTCTTAACCTTTCTTTCGTATAAAACTTTTACCACACTTAACATAAAACATACCCAGTAGAGACGTTCCAGAAACTTTTTAGGTCCTGTTTTTTATTACGCATGCGTCTCCTATCATACCAACAACATGGCTGCCAGCGCGGTAGCGGGTTGTGTTTACATCTGGATTTCAAAGAGAATCTTTTTATGACGTGCTCCGAAATTTATTATTAATCATTTTATAATAAGTAAATGACGTTTGGCGTTATAATTCAAAATAATTATAAAAAATATGCCAAGAGGAAGTTTTTGTTGTGTGATTAGTGCTTGTAAAAATATATGTGGTCTCTCCAAAGGAGTTAGTATTTTTAGATTTTCCAAAAATCCTAAAAGGTAATTTATTCGTAGTTTTATTTCAGTTATGCAATATATTATATGAAGCTTATGATAATAAAAAAAACTTTCCCATTTTTTTCGTTTTTTCCATCAATAAAATTCATTTTTGTTTTGCAGAATACGATTTTTATTGAAAAAAGGAATTTGAATATTTCAAAAACTCGCGGGCATCATACCGGCAATATGGCGACAAGTCATGTGATCCTTACGAACTCGAATCGTGCAGAGTCGGGCTGTCGCTCCTGAATCTATTTTTACTGTGCTTTTACTATTAAAAACTAAGTAGGACAAATCTTACATGAATCTGGAATACTTTTCATAATTTTGTATAAATCTCACCCACACTAAGCCTTCTAAAATATATTGTACTTTATGGTTGCTCCTTACACACGAGTCCGCCACAATCACTATTCTAACTAGATAAGAACACTTCCTATCTTTAACCGCGGAGTATCTGGAATAGGGGTAAAGACTTCGCCAAGATACCCGCAGAAACAATCATCCTCTATGTTGCCTCAAACTGGACTGTCCCCGCGCCCGTCACTTCGCGCATTCCTCACTCTATTTCTTTCGCATCGTCATGGCAACTTTACACAATACAACACTGGCCGCCTAATCTGGGGCAGTAATAGACCGGGTACAGTGACAATGATGAAATTTATTTTAAAATAATCACAAAGGTACGTCTCTCGAGTGTATTATAGGCAATGTGGTCAAGATTGCTTAGGCGATCTTTACACAAAGACGGTTTGCAAATAACGCTTTTTTTCTTATTTTCGTTTTAGTATCAACTTTATGCTAAATTTATATATCTTAAAGGGCTTAATTTACATGTGGCCAGGGTGCTACTTGCCTAATTTCTTTGTAAATTTTGTATGAACGGAAATATTTCTCTGATTTTTTGAATTAACTTATTTAAAGCTATAATGTGTAAATAGCCCCCAGCACTACAAAATTCTATGTTTCATACAAGAAAAAACGAATCCAAAACTCTTATCAGGATCGAAACGAAAGTAAAATTAGATCTTTTTTCTTTCTCTCTCCTACTCCAGCTTGACAAATACGTATCAGAGAAGGATTTCTGTCATGTATGATGATAGTGAACGTTACAGTAATAAAAATTTCTAAACCATGCTCTTAATTAATGTTATCAATATTCCAATCAGGTAGCCAATAGTTGTTTGAAGGCTTTAATTCAAATACATCTAGTGTCAATTAATCGTTAAGTTTTTATATCGCTGATGTAACTTTATTCTAACCAAATGCTTTTTCGGTAAAAATATCGCTTTTTTGTAAAAAAATGGTTACAAATTGATTATTCAAAATATTGTCCATCGCTAGCCACTACTTTCTCCCATCTTTGTGGCAAGATATGAATACTACGTTGAAAAAACGACTCATCTTTCGAGGCTATCCACGAATCGACCTATTTTTTGATATCCTCATAAGAATGGAAGCGCGGACAGGCGTCATCGATCGGAACAAGTGATAATCAGAAGGAATAAGGTCTGATGAGTATGGCGGGTGAGGTAGGACATCCCATCCAAGCGCTTCTAGCGTTTCCTTTGTTCCGGTTTTGCAACATGTGGCCGAGCGTTGTTATTGTTGAAAAATCACTTTGTCGTATATTTTGGCATATTGCAGTCGTTTTTCCTTCAACGCTCGGCTTAATTGCATCAATTGTTGCCGATAACGTTCTCCAGTAATAGTTTAGTTGGGTTGAGGCAGCTCATAATACACTACACCCAGCTTTAGAGAGGATGTTGATGGTTCACCGGACTTCACCCATGATTTTCTGTGCTTTCGATTATCGTAGCGTATCCATTTTTTATCACCAGTTACGATACGACGCAAAAAACCTTTCCGACTGAGCCGTGGAAGCAGGTGTTCACAGGTGAAAAATCGCCTTTCAGTGTCTCTCGGTTTCAGTTCGTAGGATATCCAATTTCCTTGCTTTTCAATCATTGCCAGTACATGTAGGTGCTTAGAAATGGTTGTGCGATCAACTCTTAATGATTCTGCAAGTTCTTTTTCTATTTAGCACGCGTCTTTATCGAGTAATGCCTCCAATTCTTTATCTTTAAACTTTTTCGGCTGGCCTGGACGTTCTTTGTCTTTCGTGTCGAAATTACCACTTTTATAGCGTCGAAACCAGTACTCACATGTTTTTATCGATGGAATATAATTATCATAGGTTTCCGACGGCAATCGATGAATTTCAGCATCGCTTTTCTTTTTAAATTAGAAAAGTAACGCTTCATGCAAATGATGTTTTGTTAACACGTAATTCGGCATATTAAATGCTTAAAAAATATGTTGTTTACACTTCGGCAACATAAAATATACTAAAAATTAATGTCTAATTGGTGCATCACCATGAATATAGCAATAGTATGCCCCGATGCGATATAATACAAGTTATGTCCTCTCTTAGAAATCCCTCAAAATTAATTCGCACTCCTTATATATTTCCTGAAATAATACTAGAACAGCCATAAAAAAACATTCCAAAAAGTTCCAGTACGAACAATACCCGTAAAGAGGGTGTTTTCGACATGAAATTTAAACTCGCCAACGAGTTCGACTCAGAAGCAATTCAAGATTGTGAACAAAAACATCAGTGTCATCCACATATGAACGGTTGGTAACAATAATAATTGCTTTCATTGTTTCATTTTGTAAAGCACAAGATTTGGAGTGAAATTCCCGACAAAAATAATTTATTAGAATCTTTAAAGAAGGTTTAAAACTGTACGAAACTTTGAAATTAAAGAAAACATGCAGACAATCCAAACGGAAAACCCTGTTTATACCGCAAAAAGCAGTTTTATTCAATTAATAGATAAAAACACAATAAATTTTCTCCGCAGAAGAGATAGTAACTGTGCATTAACTGCTAACTAATTTGCCATATGGCTGACGAAGGCTGTCTGGGATGAACCTATGTCATTACGTGATAGGCCTGTTAATTCATTAGAGTCCTTGTACAGGGAAATACTGAGAAATTCTTAGGGAATGAGGGAAATCATCATTAATATTGGTTAGGTAATTAGTGTAGACAGGGAATAGCAGTCACCTTAATGTATGTAGCAGTAACATTCAACACAATGAATTAGATTATATTTTAGTATTCCGTCGGAACCTTATAAGATCACTTTGGTGTCCGTCTGTGTGTGTGTCTGTCCGTCTGTCTGTCGGTCACACCTGATTTTCTCCGAAACGATTTGACATAGAAGTTGAAATTTGGCACTGATAATAGAAATTGACGGCCTCATCAGAGCCGTGTAGTTTTAAAAGTTAAATTTTGACTTAAGGGGTTAGTTTTGGGGGGTGAAATCGGAAGTGCAAAAATTTATTTTTTCCCAGGTCGAGTGGGATGTCAAATGAAAGCTTGTAAAAACACGAGTTCAAAAATATATATAATGTAATACTTGCACACATTTCTCTTAGTATTATTTTTAAAAAATCGTGAAAAATCTCTGTCCCCCTCTTTATCTCGAAAAGTACTGATCAAAAAATTTTGAAAAAATTCTGGAATATTCTCTACAGGATGTTGATTGAACAAAAATTATCACGAGTGTATTACTTTTAATAATTTATCTGGTATATAAAAAACACAAATTTGAAGGTCATCAGTTTTCACTAAAGATCGGAAAAAACTTTGTTGAAAACTCATTTGGGATATGTGTTGTGAAGTCACTGATAATTGTATACTTCGGTAACGAAAATTTTTATTTCAAAAGCAATCAATGTACGGAACACTAATCTTGCACTTGGCCGGTTGTTTCAATTGGATGATATTGATCATAATTGTTTTGCCTCTCTTTTGTTTTTAATTCTCCTGCTAAAGGAACATATTTTATTCGTTAAAAAAAACACACTCCGAGATTTTTGCGTTTCTTCATGTTTTAGGGTTCCTAATTCACAAACAAATAATTCTCGGTTTCCGTTGATCTGTCTGTCTGTTGGAACGATAACTCTAGAACCGAATGAAATATCGATTTCAATTTTTTCTGTAATTTTTAATGTTCCGTATGGAACACTTACAAGATCACTTCGGTGTCTGCCCGATTTTCTCCGAAACTATTTGACATAGAAAGTTGAAATTTGGCTCTAATATAGGAATTGATAGCCTCATCAGAGCCGTGTAGTTCAGAAAGTTAAATTTTGACTTACAGGGTTAATTTTGGGGGTGAAAACGGAAGTGTGTGCACACTTTCCTTTGTATTATTTTTAAAAATTGCCAAAAATCGCTGTTCCCTCAATAATCTCGAAAAGTTTTGATCAAAAAATTTTGAAAAAAATTCTGAAATATTCTGCACAGAGTGTAGATTGAATGAAAATTATCACGAATGCATTACCTTTAGTAATTTATTTAGTACATAAAAAAAAACAAAGATTTCAAGGTGATCAGTTTTCAACAAAGATCGGAAACAAACTTTGTTGAAAAGTCATTTGAGATGTGTTCTGTGAAATCATTGACCATTTCATGCCTCCGTAACAGAAATTTTTATTTTAACAACTATCAACGTACACTAATTGCGCAAGTCCGACTTGCATTTGGCCGGATATTTTTTCAGTATATTCTATTATTTATTGTCAAACAAACAAAGGATTAAAGGGCTAGGGGAAGACTTCCAGAGTTTGCTTAATTTATAGCGTATTATACCTCATTGTCAGAATTCTTGGAGTCAAGAAATATACATACGTATATATCGTAAGGAGGTTAAACGAGTTCTTTGGTATTTATCTTATTATACGTTATTTTTAGGGGTTTTTAAGACGAGGATTATGAAAATAGTGTTATTTTTGATTTTTACAGAAATATTGTATAGAGGGAAATGTACGATTTTAGTTGTGAACATTTCTGAAACTTTTTTTGTGATTAATATTTTTCTATAAAATACTTATTATTTAAAATAGTCTTGTAATGTTTGGATTAAGTTATTTTTTAGAATAAGAAAGTCAAATCACTTCAGCGATTTTTTAAAATTATGTATACTATATTAAATTATGTTTTTTCCATAGAATTTAAAAATTTTGTAGTTTTTTTTTCATTATTTTCGAGAGATGATAGCATAAACCAAAAAAACCATATCATTTTCAGTTAGTATCAATTCTCAGAAGATTCATATAAAATTCATTACATTTTGTCTACTAGTTTACGAGTTAGAGCTGTTTACGCTACTTTTAATTTTTGTGAAACGACGAAAAAAAAAAGAATTTCGTGTATTGATTAAAAAATGCTTTTTAATCGAAAACATACAAACAGAGCCCAAGAATTGCTTGAAAAGCTGACATACGTAAAGATATCAACAGAATGCGTGAGGCATATTTTGCTTGAATATTTGCATATGAGAAGGCTATGTGCCCGATGGGTGCCGCACACTCTCACGATTCATCAAAAACAGCAACGTGTCGAAGAATCAGAACGCTGTTAGGCACTGTATGTAAAGAAATTTTTCCGTCAATTCGTAACAATGGATGAAACCTGGATCCATCACTACACACCTGAGTCTAACAGTTAGTCCGCAGAGTACTTGCAACCACATGAAAGCCGACCGAAGCGTCCAAAAACCCAAAAAATAGCTGGAAAGGTTTTAGCAGGTATTTTTTAGAATGCGTATGGAATAATATTGATTGACTATCTTGAAAAGGGGGCGAACAACCACCGGAGATTATTACGTTGGCTAATTGGACAGTTTGAATGTTAAAATCAAAAAAAAGGCCGCATTTAGCGAAGAAAAAAGTGTTACTTTACCAAGAAAATGCACCAGCCATAAAATCGATGGTGAAATTAGACCAATGGGGATATGAATTGTTTTCTCATCCGCCGCATTCACCGAATCTGTCCCCCAGCGATTATTACTTCTTTCCAAATTCGAAAAGGTAGCTTCAGATTTAATGAGGCTTATATAAGAAACCTCGACAAATCGTACTATGTGAAAGGTATCCAAATCTTGAAAGATTGCTGGAATAAATATATCGCTCTTGAAGGAAACTATGTTGAAGAATAAAATATATTTTTGACAAAAACATTGTTTTCTCTTCAAAACTCGCAGATTTTTCACCCCATATAATAATGACTATAATTTAGTGGCAAAAAACTTAATAGCCGTATTTGTTTTACATATTGTGTTTGCAATGGAAGTACTGTAAAATTGATTTTTATCAATTTTTTATTGAGAATAATAATAATAGTTATTGTTAATATTGTGTACGTTTATAACATAATATAACTGTCATAACATATTTAAAAAACCCACTGCAATATAAAAAAATGTAGTTCATTTAAGTGATATTTCTTTAAAACTAAGATTGTGGTGATAATTTATCAAAGTTCCTTATCGTTAACCAATCAGTTATTTAAATTTCTCATTTTTATGTAACTTTTTTTTTAAGTATATGAATATAACTTAATTTTGCTCCATGTTCTATTTAATTATTAATCATTATATTAATCTATGTATTTTATTTAATTCAGTTTAATATAGTCTGTCAAGTAAAAACGTTACCGTTCGTCTTCTTGAAAGAACGTTTTTCTCAGAAAAATTTTTACCATCAATGTGTTCTTTAGTGTGCTAACAACGGCACAATTACCTTAGTAAGTTGTCCAATCGCCTCCTGCATCAGTAACACAGACCAACAAAAAAATATTTCTAAAAACTTTTTAAACCAATACATCTAAATGTTAGGTATGTTTGGGTGCTGAAACCGCAACTGGTATCAGTTTTTTTGTATCACCCAAAGGGCTCTCACAATATGATATCGATTAAATGTTAAATTAAATCGTTTTAAGATTTTCGTAAGTTTCCTTCATATGGACTGAATGAGCAACAGGCAGTGAAACATAAGTATTTCCGGTGTGTAACAGAACATCTTTTAAACTAGTTTTTGATGAATCTATAAAAAGCCTCCAATCTGCCTTCTTGTACTCAATGCCAAATTCGTTCATTAGACTACCAATATCATGGCAGTAAACCAAATCCTCTTCCTGCTTGAAAAACTGAGCAAACTGTTGATCTCTTGTTCTATAATGGTAAATAGATGTTCCAGATTCCAATAAATGTTTTTCTTTCAGCCTAGACCCAAGCAATTCTGCTTTTTCCCTTAGTCAAACCCAAATCTCTCACTAAATCATTTAACTCAGCTTGTCCTACCGGCCGATTAGTTGAAGTAAAGTTAGGATAGACAATTAATTTCTTATTTTTGGAGTTACATCCAGAAACATCAACATCCTCGACACAAACATAACATACTTTGTGAGGAGCCCAACATTTTTCTTGATTACCGATTTCTACACCAAAATATGCAAAGTATACGTTTTTACAAAGCCAGTAATGTTTCTTTGATGTTTTTTAACTACAAACTCTCCACATATATAACAAAAAGTTTTGGGAGAGTTTTTGCAACCACGATTAGCCATACTTTGAGTGTGAATTAAAGCTCATGGGTTAAGAACTGCAATGCGAGGTTATATTAACTGGAAAAAAACAAACAGCTAATAACATTTCATTTTACTGCCAACCTTATAAAATTCTGATTTTATTGCCAACCTAATAACATTCGAATGATAAAAAATAAACTTTTCACATTTTAAATATTAAAGTGTGAAAAATTGGTGGATGGTACGACTTTTTTATTATTATTTTCGGACTTAGCACACCAAAAAACATAGGAATCAGGTAAAATTATTAAAAAGTTTTTTCATCGTTGGCCTGTGTAATCTGGCATCTTCGAGGCTTGATGTCGACGAGATTTTCTGTATACTTCGCAAATTTTTCGAATCTCGCAAGAGCATTGAGTCAAAGGTCTTAGAGTCTTTTCTCTGAGCTTTCTCTTTACAAGAGACCAAATGTTTTCAATAGGGTTGGCGTTCGGCGATTATCAGTGCCACTCTGGTATCTTATCGTGGGTCCGCCCGGCAAAGGTTTCTTCAACGTGCTTCGGAATTTGACATCGTGAGCACGAAGATGTTGAATGGTCTTATGGGACATATTCAAACCCACTTTTTTTAATTTTGCCTCTTATGGATGCAGCGTCAATTTCGGGTCCCGTGAAAACAAAGACACGATTCGTTTTTCGACTTTCGGAGTGACTTTGCCTACCGAGCGACGTTTTGGTACGTCGTCGATATTTTTCATCTCGTTAAAATGATTTATCCACTTCTTCACAAACGACATCGACTTTTTAACATATTTAGCGGCTGCGGAATGTGTCACTTTAGGCCTCTTTGATTGGGATCAAAGAAAAACTACCTCGAACCGACGCGCAAACAAGTGACTCATTTTAGACTTTACGTGATTTCGACGAAAGTTCGGAATGAACTGATACTGTAACATTCATTTTTTCCTAGATCTTAAGATCATGTTGCAACACTGTTTTTTTTTTTTTCTATAATTTATATTTTTTTTACATGTTTATATTTGATTAAGCAGTGAGTTTAAATTTTTGAGCACTTTAACTAAACCAGCAGTGTGTAACGCGTGTTGCCGACTTAACTTATTTAATTTGCTTTGAATGCGTCTGATTTTGCGTTCTGGAGGTGAACCATCTTAAAGACTTCACTTTGAAGAAAGGGCAAAATATATATAAACGGCCATTTCGGATTTTTCATGGCTTTTTCCACCATGATGCAGTAACGGCTTAGTCCTTCGTTAGGCCGTAGTAGGCTTTTTTTCTTCCGTCATCCCGTAGTGCAGTAACGGCTTTTTTATCACTAAGTGGGTGTAGTTTCTAGATCTCAAGTTTGATGCCTTTTTCCGATCTTAAAATATTCTACTCATCCTAAGGCATTTCGGGTCAAAAAGTGAATAGCTACCCAACTGAAACTAAGAGAGTGGTGGCTGAGACAATATTTTTGATGAGAATCTCACCAGGAGAGGCCAAGTAGCTTATGGAAAACCCCCGAGGAGAAGCCAATCAGTAATCAAATAACGCCCTCTATTTAATAAATAAAATATTTATTAAATAGAACTACTTTTATACTTTTACTAAAATTCGTCGTAGACAAGAGTTCCCTTTACCGATTTTTTGTTGAATCGCTAGAATTGCATCTACCAAAAATAAATTATCGCGGACACGTTCTTACTTGACAGACTACATATATGTTAAATACAAGATACTGATAAAATTAATATTCCGTAATAGGAAGATACCAGAGTTAAATAAAATATAAAAGATAAGATAAAAACAGCTCCATCCAGTTCGTTATGTTACGGTTAAGTTATTAATTAATTTTCTGACAACCGCTCTTAATAGACTCATTACACCTTATATGAACATTTGTTATAATTAGCATTATTAGTCTATTAAAATCCATTCAATTTGTTTCCATGTATAATAAATTGTTTCTTAGAAACATTCTTCCGACTTCAGACGCAGATAAAATGAAATTATACAGAGTGCGTCACTAAAATCTGGACAAATTGTAATTTAAATATCCCACTATATTGTACATCCACCAAAGGCAGTTAGTGGCGTCTGAGAAAGCTTGATATTTTTATTAAATGGTCATAACCTCAGAATTACTACGATGTTGAAACCAAGTGTGAGTTTTTTTTATGGGTCTAGCACACGTGCTGCAGGGAAATCCCTAAAGCGCTACAGGAGTGCCATGTGTACGGAGAAAGGAATTCACGTTGTTCTTGAATCACTGTAAATTGTATTCGGTGGGAAACACAGTACTGGGAAAATTATTCCAAAGGGATGATGTTCTCTATACAAAAGACTGCTTGAAAAGCGTTGTACGAGTAATAAGCTGAACCTCATACGGATGTGAAGTATTAGAGCAGCGTGTATTTCTAACATGCACCGCTCTGGGAGGAATTAAGCAGGCTACAACCTCCAAACACTTTCCATGAAAATATTTGTAGAATAGATTCAAGTCGCCAACAGTTCTTCGATGTTCTAAGGAATCAAGGCCGCAGGTCAGTTCCGGGTCTCCAATCAGACGAACAGCTCTTCTCTGAATAGAATCCAACAAATGCAGTGTATGTTTGGGAGCAGAGCCCTAAACCTGGGAGCAGTATTCCATAGTTGGTCGAATTTGAGCTTTGTAAAGAATTGACAGTTGTTGTGGAGGGTAAAGTGTTCTAGTTCGAAATAATATTTGCTCCCAAATTAACGCCCAACGAATTGAGTGACGATGTTAGAGGAATGGAGTGCCCCGACATAACTATGTCGGGTTTAGCAACGTAAACTTTTTTCGAAAAAACTGCCGTCTGGGTTTTTGTAGCGTTAAATTCCACTTGGTTACTGTCGTCCCAGGATAGAATTTCTTACAGGCCTTTATTGAATGATTTCCTGATCTTCCCAAGTCTTAGATTTCTGATAACGTCAACAAATTTAAAAACTTCGGCACTGACACTGCCAAGCTGTATGTAGAAAAGTACCCGTGGTACCCAATATTTTCTTCGTGTCATGCGTCACACACAACACACGGGATATTTTGCGTCTCTACCTCCACGTGATGTATCCTAGGCAATGCAAAAAAGTCTGCAAATTTCAGGTGTATATCGTACTTTGTAGCCTTAAAACTTCTTAAAACATTCAAATCTTGACCAATTTTCGATTTTACTACAACTTTCTGAACCGTAAGTATATATATATATATATATATATATATATATATATATATATATATATATATATATATATATATATATATATATATATATATATATATATATATATATATATATATATATATATATATATATATATATATATATATATATATATATATATATATATATATATATATATATATATATATATATATATATATATATATATATATATATATATATATATATATATATATATATATATATATATATATATATAGAAAATAAAAACAGAGAGCAAAAGTTGCCGTATCTAACAACATTTTTTTCCAAGATAAAATTAATTGGGGAACTCGGCAGAGGGCATAACAGATGTTCACACAATGTTCATTTAGCCTATATTTCGGTCCTTGGTTGGGACCTTCATCAGGGCACAACGTGAAAACAGAGAGTGAAACTACTAAATAAAATAGTTTGGGCATTGAGAGAGATTATTCATTATTTTCCTCTTAATTAATTGCTGTAGAAAAGTATAATAATAGACAAAAAAACTACTCACATGAGAAGTGTGACATTAAGTTAACGTACAGGCCGTTCTACAGCAATTAATCTCTCTCAATGCCCAAACTCTTTTATTTAGTAGCTTCATTCATTCTCTCTTTTCAATTTGTGCCCTGATGAAGGTCCCAATCGAGGACCTAAATATAGGCTAAATGAACATTGTGTGAACATCTGTTATGACCTTTGCTCATCTTGAATATATATATATATATATATATATATATATATATATATATATATATATATATATATATATATATATATATACAGTACAATCCCGATTATCCGAATCGCGATTATCTGAAATTCGGCTTATCCGACACAAACTTTTAAAAAGCAAATTGTATTCCCATTAAACGAAAAAATCCCCATTATTCGAAACCGACGATGATTGGTTTCCTTAACGCGTCGGGGACTCTCCGACGTCTAGAATTTCACCGCTGTCTATGTTTTGGTTAGTCGACGAGTGTTATAAGTTACTCATTACGTCTATTATTATCGCAAAGGTAATAGTTTCGTTTTAATAGATATTTTACAAAATGGAGCGTCATAATAATAAGCGTAAACGTGTTGTTACTACCTTAAAAGAAAAACTTGAAGCAATTCAACGTTTAGATAATGGTGAACTTCTTAAAAATATAGCGAAAGATTTAGGTGTAGTCGTGAGTATTGTTTCAGAGTGGAGAAAAAAATCGCGAAAAACTTGAAAAATGGTGTAGGCACGAAAAAGTATGAAAAGCGGTGAATACCAAAAAGTGGATGATTCTTTATTTTTATGGTTTACACAGAATCGAGAACGTGGAATACCAATTTCAGGAACAATGTTAAAACATAAGGCAGTGAGTTTAAGCGAAGAGTTGCCAGTTATTGAAGCGCCTGTAAATTTTTCTGCAAGTGATGGATGGCTAGATAGATGGAAAAAAAGATATGGTGTACGTCAACTGAGAGAAAGATAGTCGGCTGATTTATCTGCTGCAAAAAAATTTGCAAAGAATTTTGAGCAGCTTATAAAAGAACATGGTTTACAACCAGACCAAATCTATAATTGTTATGAAACACGCTTGAACTACAAAATGTTGCCGTCAAATACCTTAGCTTCAAGGAGAGAAGCTGGAGCACCTGGTTACAAACGTAGCAAAGAACGTATTACTGTTCTTGCATGCAGTAATGCTTCTGAAAGACACGAACACCCATTATTATGTATTGGTAAGTCAGCAAATCCAACAACCTTTAAGAATTTTCGTCGCAGTGCTTTTCCTGTTTTGTATAAAAATCGAAACGCGATAAACGCGACTCTATTTAAAGATTGGTTTTTTTGGAGATTTTGTTTCCAAAGGGGAAATTTTTTTAAAAGAACATGGGTATCCTAGAAAATGTATTCTGTAACTAGATAACGCCCCCACTCACCCAAGTGCGGAGCAACTTGAAAGTGGGGAAATAAAAGCAATGTTTTTACCTCCTGCTGCAACTTCTCTCATTCAGCCTATGGATCAGGGTGTACTGGAAAATTTAAAACGCAATTACAGGCATTTGTTATTGGAGCATATTTTAGAAGTAGATGAAGGTAGCAATTTTACTGATTGTCTAAAAAAGATAAATTTGAAAAATGTTATATATTGGATAGCTTCAGCCTGGAACCAAGTAAAGAGTAGTACTCTGGAAAAATCTTGATCAAAATTGATTCCACAAGAGGAGAGACATTACTCAAAGGCAGAAACAGAAGATAATGAAAGTTTACATCAAATTATTACAAGAATATCAGGATGTGAAAGTGCTACGGAAACCGATGTTTGTGAATGGTTAAATAGTGATAGTGTGGAAGATGAAATGACTGACCAAGAACTAATTAAAAGTGTATGCAAAAATGCTAATAAAATAGACAGTGATGACTATGATGATAACGAAGTAGAAGCCACGGACGATATTCCAGTAAAAATGTCACATTCAGAAGGACTAGAGGCCCTAGAAAAAGCGTTAACTTATGTAGAACAACAAGAAAATACAACTGCCGTGGACGTTTTGCCTTATCAAACGTTGGAAAGACATTGCAGCCAAAAACAGAACTAACGCAAAACGAGTGCAGTTAAAAATTACCTCATTTTTAAGACATTAAAGTTAAGAATGAAACTGTTTTATTTTCGATTGTCCGTACATATACATAAAATAAATAAACTAATTATTCTATTCTTTGTTTTAATAAATACCTATGTACGCAATAGCATATCGTATAAATGCTTTTAAGTCAATCTGCAATGTTGTATTCATTCTAAACTTCGATTATCTGAAATCACTTTGGTCATATTATTTCGGATAATCGAGATTCTACTGTATATACATATATATATATATATATATATATATATATATATATATATATATATATATATATATATATATATATATATATATATATATATATATATATATATATATATATAAATATATATATATATATATATATATATATATATATATATATATATATATATATATATATATATATATATATATATATATATATATATATATATTAATAAGTATAATTTTGTGTACTAGGTTACCTTTGATTTGCAATTTGTTAGGCTTAAAAAAATTCATAAATACATTTTTCTACATTAAGTTATGTTTAGTATATATACACATAAATAAGTATATTTTTAAGCATAAGTTATGATGGTTTAAAATTCGTTGTGTTTTAATCTAATATGTTTAGAGTTTGTGATGTAAATGTCTTAGAAAAACTTCAAAAGATTACTTTTCGTTTTACATTAGGTTATGTTAAGTTTGGAGTTCCTGGTTTAAAAACCTTAAGTTTAGGTAACGTCTATCTGATCTTCTTTACTAAAAAATATATTTATTGAAATATGAGTTTAAATCATGGTCAGTAAGCAAATATCTGCCTAGACAGATCGAAAAAGAAATCAATAAACGATTAGATTATAAAAAATAAAAAACCGGTCAAGTGCAAGTTGAACTTGCACAATTAGTGTTCCGTACGTTGATTGTTTTTAAAATAAAAAATTTTGTTAGGGTGGTATAAAATGATCAGTGACTTCACAAAACACACCCCAAACAACAAAGTTTGTTTCCAATCTTTACTGAAAACTGGTGACCTTGAAATTTTGGTTTTTTTCTATACCAGATAAATTATTAAAGGTAATCATAATTTTCGTTCAATCTGTACCCCGTGGAGAATATTCCAGGGTTTTTCAAAATTTTTTGATTAATACTTTTCGAGATAAGGTAGGGGACAGCGATTTTTCACGATTTTTTAAAAGTAATACGAAGAAAAGTGTACGCAATTATTACATTATATATATATTTTTTACTCGTATTTTCGTTTGACACCACACTCGATGACCTAGTAAAAAAATTTTTTTTTTCACTTCCGATTTCACCCCTCAAAACGAATCCCTTAAGTCAAAATTTATGTTACGGTGATATAAAATGATCAGTGACTTCACAAAACACACCCCAAATAAGTTTTCAACAAAGTTTATTTCCAATCTTTACTGAAATTTCTGTTTTTTTTTTATATACCAGATAAATTATTACAGGTAATGCACTCGTGATAATTTTCGTTCAATCTACACCCCGTGGAGAATATTCCGGAATTTTTTCAAAATTTTTCGATAAGTACTTTCCGAGATAAGGCGGGTGGACAGCGATTTTTCGCGATTTTTTAAAAATAATACAAAGAAAAGTGCGCGCAAGTATTATATTATATGTATATTTTTTACTCGTGTTTTCACAAGCTTTCATTTGACACCACACTCGATTACCCAGTAAAAATTTTTTTTTTTCACTTCCGATTTCACCCCCCAAAACTAACCCCTTAAGTCAAAATTTAACTTTCAAAACTACATGGCTCTGATGAGGCCATCAATTCCTATATTACTACCAAATTTCAACTTTCTATGACAAACAGTTTCGGAGAAAATGGGGTGTGACAGACGGACAGACGGACAGACAGACAGACAGACAGACGGACAGACGGACAGACACCGAAGTGATCTTATAAGTGTTCCGTTCGGAACACTAAAAATTGTCGAGATTCCTTGCGTGACTGAGGCTCATTTTACTGCCTAAAAAGGTGTTTTTTTGGACCACAAAGCAATATATATTGTTAAATTAGTAAAAATCATGCTAAATAATCAAAAATCCCCTCAGACAGATTGATAGAGAAATCAAGAATGAAGATAATAAAAAAAAATTACTGAAATTCCTTGAAAATTGCGGCCAGAAAATTAATTTGGATAAAAATTACATATTGTCGCCATAGTACGCCGTGTGTGTTTGTTGTTAATAGTGAGCAACTGCAACAAGCTGAAAGCTTTCTTATATCTAAATGAGTTGTTAAAATATTCTGCACCCGTTCAATTGAGATACCCACAGTCTCTCTCTCCGATCATTTATCACTATATCGTGGATTTTTTCAATCATGTCTGATGTGATAACCTCATGTGGACGACCTGGACGTTCTTCATCAAAAATGCTTGTACGGCAACGTTTTAATTCAGCTCTCCAATATTTTATGGTCGATATCGAAGGTGCAAAGTCCCGATAAACTTCGCTGAGTTCCGCTTTTATCCCATCATTCGTTTTCTTTTTCAAAAATAAATATTTAATCACTGGTCGATAATCAATTTCTTCGATTGTTGTAAAATCACAAAAGTAGTTCTATTTAAATGGCTGCCACTCAAAAACTAAATCACGCACCGACGTGAAAATTTGACAGGATTCTTATGAAAGGTTATGTTTACGAAAAATATAATTTTTTAAATAGTAGTAGCGCCATCTCTGGCCAAGGCCAGGTACTTATCATACAATCCTCGTAAATGGAATATTGTGGAATATATCGTTGGTAATCAGTGTCAGATGAATAAGCACATAGAAGCTTACTCGAGCCACGAATTTCAGTCGAATTGATAATTTACATACATACGAGTAAGATCGATTTTAATGCAGTAAACGAATATTCATGTGATCTTTCTCTCGTATGATCAATTTTGGTTTCTCTGACAATTAACCCATGTTCTTCTCTAAGTTTAAACTTTTAAGTATACGTAGTTTACAGCAGAAATTTCTGAAATCAATAACATATTAACCCTAACATCTATCGACCTTTAGTTCATTAAACTTCAAACCACATTAAATATTTTAAACACATCGTTTAAAACATAAACTTCTGTGACCCTCTTTACACTAAATTAGTAAAGCTCTATTATAGTTGTCTACATAAATTAACTCTAGGAAGATACCTCCTGAAATAATATGCAACATTTCTAAGTTGGTATTTTTAATTTTACGCTTGTTAGATGTCATGAAGAAACAGACAGGTGAGATTATTTAACAGGATCGGCACTAATGCAGTTGGACTCCGATAATGAAGTAAATATTTTTTCACTTTTAGGCTTTATTTTCTAATAATATTTTCTTCTCTAAAATCTTCAATTCTATAACTAACTTAACACTTGTCTCCATGGTCAGTGATTGTATGGAAGATTTTTTATCTGCCTAAAATAATTAATCATAGCTCAAACATTATTTAGCCGTGTCAATTATTTCTTCTTACCACATTCAGTAAAAAGTTCAGAGCTTTTTGAAAAAAAAAACGATATTTGTTAAAATAAAAAATGTAGATTCAGAGCAAATCCCTGAAATAGATAACCACGAACTAACAACAGGCCTCCAGCACATGAAAACCACTAGAAGTCCGGGTGAAGTTAGTATTACTATAGAAATGGTAAAAACGGGAGGCGAGAACGTAAGAGAAAGTGTAAGGATATTACTAAACAAGTGCCTATTGCTGGGTAAACTACCGAAAAAATCGGAAAATACACTTTCTTATTATATGGAAAAAAGGCGATAAAGACAAAATACAACACCCAATGAATTAATAACTATGTTGGAAAAAGCGCATCATACAGCGTCACGAGTCGGATTGGAAATAAACCTGAGCAAGAAAAAGATAATGAATCCAAAGCAGATAACGATTACCATCGAAAATCGGCCAGTAGAGAACATATTGTTGGGCGTTAGTTTGGGAGCAAATATGTCCTGGCATGAACATGTGGCAGGCATAGCAAGGAGAGCTCCTCAAAAGTTAGGAATATTATTTCGAACCGGAAAGCTTTACACTCCACAACAACTGTTAATTCTTTACAAAGCTAAAATTCGACCAACTATAGAATACTGCTCCCATCTTTGGGGCTCCGCTCCCAAACATATACTGCATTTGTTGAATTCTGTTGGGAGAAGAGCTGTTCGTCTGATTGGAGACCCGGAACTGCCCGGCCTTGATTCGTTGGAACATCGAAGAACGGTTGGCGCCCTGGGTCTGTTCTACAAGTATTTTCATGGAAAGTGTTCGAAAGATGTAGACCGCTTAATTCCTCCTAAAGCGGTGCATGTTAGAAATACACGTCGCGCTGGTGCTTCACATCCATATGAGGTTCAGCTTGTTACTCGGCGTACAATACCCCCTTTGGAACAATTTGCCCAGGGCTGTGTTTCCCACCGAGTACAATTTACAGCGATTTAAGAACAACGTGAATAGCTTTTTCCGCACACATGCCGCTCCTGGAGCCGTTTAGGGACTTCCCTGCAGCACGTGTGCTAGACCCATAAAAAAAATATATCCGAATATATATACCTCGGACAAAAAAATACTACTAGGAAAGGAGAATCAAACAGCAGGAATTTTTCGAAGAATAGATCTTGGTTGGGCAGCTTTTGTTAAACTCGGTTTTATTTTCAGATCACGAGATATCCCTGTAAACCTCAAAAGGAAAACGTACAAGTCATCTGTACTGGCAGTTCTCACGTATGGTCTTGAAATGATGTCGCTAACAGGTAAGTCGATGAACAGACTTCGAGGGGCGCAGCGTGCAAAAAGGAAAGCTATGCTTTGAGTGAGTTTGAGAGATAAAATCCCAAATGAGGATTTCCGGCGAGGAACGCGACTGACGGATGCTCTGGAAAGGGCGGCTCAACTAAAATGGAGATGAGCGAGAGAGAACAACGACAGATACGCCTACAAGCTTACAGTATGGCACCCAGGAAAGAGTAAGAAGAGTGTGAGAAGACCTAAAAGAAGGTAGTGAGACGATATCCAGAATATCGTAGGAAAAAATTGGAACAGAACGGCTCTGGATAGGGAAAGATGAAAATATTTGGAAGAGGCCTACATCCAGGAGTGGATGAGAGCAGGTTGAAAAGAAGAAGCAGTGTCAAACAGCGTTCTGAATCTTCGACACGTTGCTGTTTTTGATCAGTCGTTAGAGTGCGCGGCACCCATCGGGCATATAGCTTTTCCACATGCAAATATTCAAGCAAAATATGCCTCACGCATCTTCACTACTCAGTATAAATCACCACCACACCAAACACTTCATTCTTGCACTCGACGCGCGATTCGCTAACCATGTTAGCTTCATCAGGAGCGATGATTGACTGATGATTGATAGTTAATCGTCGCTCCTGATGAAGCTAACATGGTTAGCGAAACGCGCGTCGAGTGCAAAAATGAAGTGTTTGGTTTGGTGGTAATATATACTAAGTAGTGTCATTGTGCCAAAGATTCCACATTCCCAACTTAATCTATCTTCACAATATCAGCTATCTGTCTTAATTTTACTTTGAGGTCATTCAGAACAATGTAGTAGATTTTTTTGTGTTTTTTGGAGTGACCACCTCATTTAGACGTCAGGAATATGATGCATCATCTGTCCTTGTACGACCGCATTTAATTTCACTACACCAACGACATATGTGACACAACACTTCTCAAGCCATTCTTGGGTTCTGTATTTTTTTCCATCGAAAAAGCATTGTTTAATCAACACACGAAATTATTTTTGTTGTAAAAATCAACAGTAGCTTTACTCAAACAGCTGTAACTGTAACAGACTAATAGACAAAATGTCATGAAAATTTTACACGAACCTTCTGAAGGTTGACACTAAATAAAAATCATATAGTTTTTTTTTTGTTTGTGTTGCCATCTCTAGAAAAGTCTCACGACTTTTTACCTCAAGTAAGTATCTCCAGAATTAATAGCCTAAACCACACCATCTCAGAATATCTCAACTCTTCCTATCTCTTCTCGTTTGCAAAATGGTAGTGATTGATTCTTGTTGAAAAATACAAGAGAATTGTGACGTCAGCGTCATTTTATCGTCATTTCTAGGTAGACTTCAGACCTTACACTTCATTTAAATGACTTTTACACCTATTTCGTCCTTTTTTAGTTGGCAACTCGGTATAAACTTATTTAGATCACAGTGTTTGTATGTTCTTTGAGCATAAGAGTGGTGTACCCCACATTTTGTGAAACAACAATTTTTTTTGGATGATCGTTTAGCCAAATAAGCATAATTTTCAAAATGTGGGTTATGCTGCTTCTGGGGTCGACGCTCACAATTTAAATTAAACAGTTTTTGGTTCCCCTAACAAATTTTTAATTTGACTTTCTGAATACAAATGTCAAGAAACAAATGCAAATCTGGTACAGTTCATTTTCTACGACACTCCTATTTTGCGTCCCTCTACATGATTTTGGTAAGAATAATTTCGTATGTACCTTTGTTATTAAAAAAAAATAGGCCAAGTCCAAGTCAGACTTGCGCAATTAGTGTTTCGTACGTTAATCACTTTTAAGATAAAAATTTTTGTTACGGAGATATAAAATTATCAATGAGTTCACAAAGCACACCCCCATGAGTTTTCAACAAAACTTATTTCCGATCTTCGTTGAACACTTATGGCCTTGAAATCTTTGTTTTTTTTTATATACCAGATAAATTATTAGAGGTAATGCACTCGTGATAATTTTCAATCAATCTACACCCTGTGGAGAATATTCCAGAATTTTTTCGAAATTTTTTGATCAGTACTTTTCGAGATAAGGGGAGGAGATAGCGATTTTTCGCAATTTTTAAAAATAAATATAAAGGCAAGTGTGTGCAACTAATACATTATATTTATTTTTGAATTCGCGTTTTTACAAGCTTTCATTTGACATCTCACTCGATGACCTGGTAAAAAAAAAATTTTTGTCACTTCCAATTTCACCCCCCAAAAATAACCCAAGTCAAAATTTAACTTTCAAAACTCTACGACTTTGATGAGGCCATCGATTCCTATATTAGTGTCAAATCTCAACTGTTTATGACAAATAACTTCAGAGAAAATCGGGTGTGACAGACAGCCAGACAGACACCGAAGTGATCTTAAAAACCGCCATTTTATAACACTGTTAATTAAAGAGCACAAGGAAGATGTTTATAGCAACGAGAATTTGGCAGGTTTATTGTCTGTTTTGATTGATATTTCTAATCCTGCCAAATTCTTGTTGCTAAAAACATCTTTCCCGTGCTCTTTCATTTCAGTGTTGTAAAATAGTATTTTTAGTGTTCCGTACGGAACACTTATAAGATTACTTCGGTGTCTGTCTGTCCGTCTGTCTGTCTGTCTGTCATACCCGATTTTCTCCGAAACTATTTGTCATAGAAAGTTAAAATTTGGTAATTATATAGGAATTGATGGCCTCATCAGAGCCATGTAGTTTTGAAAGTTAAATATTGACTTAAGGGGTTAGTTTTGGGGGGTGAAATCGGAAATGAAAAAAAAATTTTTTACTAGGTAATCGAGTGTGGTGTCAAATGAAAGCTTGTGAAAACACGAGTAAAATATATATATATATATATATATATATATATATATATATATATATATATATATATATATATATATATAATGTAATACTTGCGCGCACTTTTCTTTGTATTATTTTTAAAAAATCGCGAAAAATCGCTGTCCACCCGCCTTATCTCGAAAAGTACTTATCAAAAAATTTTGAAAAAATTCTGGAATATTCTCCACGGGGTGTAAATTGAACGAAAATTAACACGAGTGCATTACCTGTAATAATTTATCTGGTATATAAAAAAAAAATACAGAAATTTCGAAGTCATCAATTTTCAGTAAAGATTGGTAATAAACTTTGTTGAAAACTCATTTGGGGTGTGTTTTGTAAAGTCACTGATCATTTTATACTTCCGTTACAACATTTTTTATTTTAAAAGCAATCAACGTACGAACACTAATTGCGCAAGTTCAACTTGCACTTGACCGGTTTTTTCTTATATGCTCAAATCTAGTGTAGCCACTATACTTACACTATAAATTTTCTTTTATTTTCTATGTTACGTAATTACGCGTAATATATATTTGTAGTTCACAACAGGGTGGGTGGAGCCGTACACATGTCGACATTTTACCTTATGTACTTTTCTATTTCTGCTTGATTTCCTACTATACGATATACCCTCGTAAAAGTAAATTTCCAAGGTCGGCCAGACGGCGTCCTAGGTTGGTCCCGCCATAAGTGATCAGTTTGTCCAAAACCAAGTTTCTCTGTAGTGTTAGCTGAAAAACTCACCTTTGGGTAAGGTCCTGATTTTCTTTTTTGGTATTTTATTTTATTTTTCTTGCCGATGTTTTTAGTTCTTTATACGAGGCTGGTTTGAAAAGTCCGTGCAAACTCCGAGAGATGGCACCACCGGCGTGTATCGAGGTCATGTTTAGTTAGTAGCATCTCTTGAATGAACGCACGCCAAGTTTCAGCCATATTGGTATATTTCTTTGTGTTTGACATTCGTGTGAATCAAGGAAGTCGAGTGATTTTCAAGAAATGGACGAAAAAGAATTTCGTGTGGTGATTAAACATTACTTTATGAAAGGCAAAACGCCTCAGGAGACTAAAGAGAAGCTTGATAAACATTATGGTGACTCTGCACCTTCGATTAGAACAGTTTATAAGTGGTTTCAAAATTTTCGGACTGGCCATATGGGAACAAGTGACGCTGAACGTTCTGGACGGCCTGTGGAGGTTACGACTCCAGAAATCATTGATCAAATCCATGATATGGTGATGGATGACAGAAGAGTTAAGGTACGTGAAATTGCTAGTGCTGTGGGCATCTCGACTGAACGGGTACATAATATTTTGCATAAACATTTGGACATGAGAAAGCTATCCGCAAGATGGGTGCCGCGATTGCTCACGCTTGACCAAAAAACGGAATCGTGTGAAGTGTTGCAAGGATGGTTTGCAGCTGTTCCAGACGAATCAGGAGGACTTTAAGCGTCGTTTCGTCACTGTGAATGAAACATGGATACATTACTATACTCCTGAGACCAAACAACAATCTAAACAATGGGTTACTAAGGGGGAATCTGCACCAAAAAAGGCGAAGACCGTTCCTTCGGCCGGAAAGGTTATGGCGACTGTCTTTTGGGATTCGCAAGGGATAATCCTCATCGACTATCTGGAAAAGGGTAAAACTATTACAGGTGAATATTATTCATCGTTATTGGACCGTTTGAAAACCGAGTTGCAAGAAAAACGCCCGCGATTGGCCCACAAGAAAGTCCTTTTCCATCACGACAACGCACCAGCACACACCTCAGCAGTTGTGGTCGCAAAATTAATTGAAATAGGATTCCAACTCGTTTCACATCCCCCCTATTCTCCAGACTTGGCTCCCTCGGACTACTATTTGTTCCCCAATTTGAAGAAATGGCTGGCGGGACAAAGATTTTATTCAAACGTGGAGGTGATTGCAGACACTAATGGATATTTTGCAAACTTGGACAAATCCTATTATTCGGAAGGGATCAACAAACTAGAACATCGTTGGACGAAGTGTATAAGCCTAAAAGGAGACTATGTCGAAAAATAAAAAAGGTTTACCCCAAACACATAAGTAGGACTTTTCAAACGAGCCTCGTAGTATAGCGGGATTTTGTCGTAACTACTACCAAAATGTTCTGGCTGTATAAAGTTTTACCGTATGCCACTCCGCCGTATGAGTTTTTTCTATACATATATAAATATCTAGTGCAAGAGTACATTTTAATTTTCAGAGACTTGTTCTTCTGCAAGAAAAGAAGAAAGAATAATAAGGCCAGTGGTTCTATATTTTCATATAACTATTACTTTTATAAGGCTAAACGCGAAGTTAATTTTAATACTTAATATTTACATGGAAATTTGTCTTGGTATAAATTACATAACTTTATTTCTTTAGATAATAAGTTTGAAAGTGAAAATGATAAAATTTTTAAGAAGGTTCTAGAATATTCGTATAAGAAGTAAAGTTTAGGAATATAACATTATCACTTTTTATAGCTAGGCATCTACGAGAGCTTTTCCTTTTGATGTATTATATTTGTCTTATCTCAAATTTTAAATAGAAAAGCTCTCTCTTGTTAACACATTTTATTAGAAGCACCAATGTAGGAATTACTCACTATATCACTATAAGTCTAGGTCTATCCAATGCTGGATATAGATCTTCCCCCTGAATTTCCATCTCAATCTATTTGCAGCTGTTGTCATCCATCCAATACCCGTAATCCTCTATATATCATTCCGCCATCTTGTTTTGGAACGTCCTACACTCCTTTTCTGTTCTCGTGGTCTCCATTCTAATATTCGCGTCATCCATCGATCATCGGTGGTGCATACTACATGTCCAACCCATTGCCACTTTCTTTCTGCTACGTGCTCTATAATATCATATAATTTTTTTGTTTACGTATCCACCTGTTTCTTTTCCTATCTTTAAGTTTTATCCCGATCATCTGTCTTTCGTGTGCTCTCTAGGTCCGAGCTAGTTAGTGTTCCGTACAGAACACTTATAAGATGACTTCGGTGTCTGTCTGTCCGTCTGTTCGTCTGTCACACCCGATTTTCTCCGAAACTATTTGTCATAGAAAGTTGAAATTTGGTAATAATATAGGAATTGATGGCCTCATCAGAGCCATGTAGTTTTGAAAGTTAAATTTTGACTTAAGGGGTTAGTTTTGGGGGGTGAAAAAATTTTTTACTAGGTCATCGAGTGTGGTGTCAAATGAAAGCTTGTGAAAACACGAGTAAAAAATATATATATATATAATGTAATACTTGCGCGCACTTTTCTTTGTGTTATTTTTAAAAAATCACGAAAAATCGCTGTCCACCCGCCTTATCTCGAAAAGTACTTATCAAAAAATATTCTCCACGGGGTGTAGATTGAACGAAAATTATCACGAGTGAATTACCTTTAATAATTTATCTGGTATATAAAAAAAAACAAAAATTTCAAGGTCATCAGTTTTGAGTAAAGATTCGAAACAAACTTTGTTGAAAACTCATTTGGGGTGTGTTTTGTGAAGTCACTGATCATTTTATACCTCCGTAACAAATTTTTTTATTTTAAAAGCAATCAACGTATGGAACACTAACTGCGCAAGTTCAACTTGCACTTGACCGGTTATTTTTTTTGTATATCGGCTTTATTCAGTGTTCAAGTTTCAGCATCATATGTAATTACGGGTAGGATGCACTGGTCGTAAACTTTGGCCTTTAATTTATTTGGGATGGCTTTATCTTTGAATATATAACTTAGTTTCCCGAATGCGCATCATCCAAGCCCGATTCTTCTTGAAATTTCATCCGAGACACTGTCTCTCATAGTAATTTTTTGCCCCAGATACACATAATTCTTAACAATCTCGAGACCTGTTCCTTCCAAATTCATAACTATGTTGTTATTAAAGTTGGTTAAGGCTTTTGTCTTACTCTTATTCATCTTAAGACCAATTGTCTTTGTGTGGTAATTTAATTTATTTACCACTTCTTGTAACTCATGTGGATTACTACTGATGACTACAATATCGTCTGCGGAGCTTAAATGACTCCACACCATCTATCTTTAGGTCCTTCTTTGTCTAATCTAGTTGGCGAAATACATCTCCTAGAGCTGTAATAAATCTGTTATCTTAAGAGAGATTGTATCTCCCTGTCTTACACCTCTTATACGTATTTGTTCTGTACAGGGTGAGTCAACGTTACAGTAAAGTTCATTATCTCATTTGTTTCGGGAACGATGAAAACATGTTAAATACAATAATTTTAGGGAATGTTAAGGTGCACAGTTTAAGATTATTTTTGAGTATATAGGGTACTTCAAAAAAGTGTGGCCGATATAAAATATTCTTTTAAATGGAACATCCTATTTTCTAATTTGTTTTTAAATTCTGCGTAAAATTTTATAACTTTTTTATTCATAATATTATATGTTATACCTAAACCTAGTACTTTTTCTAATATTTCAATTTTTTTGAAAAAAAATACTAGTTTTCGGTTTTGTAAAGAATTGACCGTAGCGCCATTGTTTCTGAAGATGGAATACTCATAATTGGTATGAGCGTTCTATAGAGATGAAAAAAAAGATATATGTAAAGAAACTGGCGTTAGATGCTACAGGGTGTTCAAAATAAATTTATACATTTCAACTATTTTAAATTGAAAAATCTCAAATTTTTTAAAAGGTACACCCTGTATATTATTATTTTTCCTGATAAATTTTACAAAACCATCTAACTTTTATTAAATATATCATATACCTGTTTCTAATAGTTTTCGATTTATTTTGATTTTTTCAATTTTTACCCTTGTTTTTAATACACTTACGCTATTGTAAAAACATAAACAAATAGTTAATAATAATTTCAATATAGTTTAACTTATCTAATGATTAATTATTATGACGTAATAAATGTTTAAAAATATGCCCGTCTACTTGAATACACATGTTTAGTTGTTTTACTATATTTTCCTTCACTTTCCTTAGCATAAAGGGCGTTATGATCCTGCACGCATCCCGTATCCTATTTTCCATATCTACTAGTGTTTTAGGAGGTTTCACATAAACACGATCTTTAATGTAGCCTCACAAAAAGAAGTCTAAAGGTGTTAAGTCACATGATCGAGGGGGCCACCGGATGAATCAATCCCTACCGATCCATTTTTGTGGGTAACGAACGTTTAAAAATTCCCGAACTTCAGGAGCTCCGTCTTGTTTAATCCACATTTGTTCCCTTTCAAAGTTATTAACTTCTTCAAGAAGCTGGGGTAATTCGTTTTGCAAAAAATTTAGATATCTAGGCCCATTAAGCGGTTCGCGGAAAAAATATGGACCAATAATTCAAAAATTTAATATTCCATACTATACATTAAGCGACAAATGGTTTTGATTTTGAACTTCCCGGACCCAAAATGGATAAATTGTTGAATAATAATACATGTTATGGCTGTTAACTGCTCCATTACTGCGAAAAATAGCTTCATCAGAAAACATTATTTTGGATAAAAAAATTTGGATCGGCCTATATTGCTCCATTCATGGTGGTACAGAAGTTTACTCGTCGTTCAAAATCACGGTCTTGAAGTTCTTAGTGTAGTTCTATATGAATGATGATACTTGTATTTTCTCATGGTGTGATTAGCCGTAGATTGGGATGTGTCAGATAAGTCTGCTAGTTGACGGCTGCTGACCTGAGGATTATCTTCAACATGAAGTAAAATCTCCATTTCTTTTTCCTCATTCTGGTTTACTACTTTCCGTTTCGTATACTCAACGCTACCACTACCATCAAACCGTTCCATTAAGCACTGAAAAGTTTTTCTAGATAGTATACGTCTATTAGGGTACTTTGCTCCGTAAAGCCTTACTGCCAAAAGACAATTTTTTCCCGCCTCGCCCAGTGTATAAACCATATGAATTAATTCATTTTTAGGAAAATCCATAACTATTACCTTTATACGTCACTTACTACAAAAAATTAAACTATTTTTACTTGCTTAATAGACATGTCAAAATTTGACAATACCTAGATTTTTGTTTTGTCTTGGCAACTATGATGTTATAGCGTAAGTGTATTAAAAACAAGGGTAAAAATTGGAAAATTCAAAATAAATCGAAAACTATTAGAAATAGGTATATGACATACTTAATAAAAGTTTGAGCGTTTTGTAAAATCCATCAGAAAAAATAATAATATACAGAGTGAGTTTTTTGAGATTTTTCAATTTAAAATAGTCGAAATGCATAAATTTATTTTGAACACCCTGTAGCATCTCACTCAAATTTCTTTACATACATCTTTTTCTTCATCTCTATAGAACGCTCGTACTAATTATTCCATCTTTAGAAACAATGGCGCTACTGGCAATTTTTTACAAAACTGAAAACTTGTATTAGAAAAACTACTAGGTTTAGGTATATAACATTATTAATAAAAGAGTTATAAAATTTTACGCAAATTTAAAAATAATTTATAAAATAGGATGTTCCATTTAAAAAAACATATGTTATATCGACCAGACTTTTTTGAAGTATCCTGTATACTCAAAAATAATTTTAAACTATTGTACTTAACATTTTTTCGTCATTCCCGAAACAAATGAGATAATGAACTTTACTCTATCGTTGACTCACCCTGTACTATGTTTTATGTGCATCTTTACATTTTCATATATATCTTTGATTAAGGTAGTATATCTAAAATCAAAAAGGTATTTTTTAAATGAATAAATGATTTTCTCAATTTTATCTAGAATTGTTTTTTTTTTTTCATTGATTAGTTGAGAACACAACAATTTTGTTTAATTTATCAACGTCCTAACAGTTCTTATTCTCCAACTAGACAGGATCAGCTGCTCTATTTTAAAGGGGTGGTCTCCACGAAATAAAAAAGTTTTATGTAACCCGTATCTTCTCTGACATAAGAACTGCCGTTTCGCATAGATAAGTCGCGGCCAAAACAAATTGACACAACCTGCCACACGTTAATTCTTTTCATGTGCTTTAGGTTCCTATCATCCCTAGTGACCTGTTATGCATTTTTTAAGAATAATATTCAAATACGTTATAAAATTTTCAGTTGTCTCAATTTAAATTATTTCAAAATTGAATGATAAGTAGTGGCGGTCCGTGGCTCCGTGGCGTAGTTGCTCGCTTGTGGTGCAGAAGATATCGGGTTCCAATCTCGGTAGGTCGATATGCTTTATTTATTAATTTATTTAAGTATATTTGGCCTGGCTAAAAGGTACTGTGAAGTACAAAAATGTATGTTTCGGCACTTGGACAACATTGACAGATATTATGACATCCCCGCTGATATCCTCAGATATGAAAAAGAATAAAATCCCCCTACTCAGGTGGGAAGGTAAAAAATAATAAAAAAAAAACTCGTCTCTGCATAAAAAATTTCGACTTAAATCACAAAATTATCATCTACGTAAATAAATATGTCTGCCTTTTCACGTTTCTCTCAGATCCATGCAAATGACCAGTATGACGTAAGTTTAGACGGCTTTTAGAAACAGCATAGCAGTAATTACTGTTTTTTATGTAAAAAAAATCTTGAAATTTGAATATGAAAGCGCCACTTATGTTCTAATAATTATATGACCGAGCTAATCCGGATCTGATCTTTTAGTGTTTAGTTTAAACCATTATTCATATTAAATAATAAATAGCTATACAGGTTGCACAAAAATCTGACTGTTTGTGCTGAATCACGGAAGTAGATTCTCATATTAAAGTCATCGAACTGACGATTTGTAAGAAGATAGACCTTGTAAAATATGTCTACAACAGATATAACTCGAAAAAAATTCTAATGATACCTATTGCGCATAAGAAAGATTTGGGATATAGTAATTTCGACGATGACGCCCTAATTATAACTGGGTAATTATTATGTAAACATATTAGAAATTATAGTATAAAATGAAAATATTTGGCCTCTAAAAGTTTTAAATTTATTGAAGGATTACTCTACAAGTTACGGCTTATCAGGCAAACATAAAATTTATCGATCCCCATCCCCTCGGCCTGAAATGATTCTTCTTCTTTCAGCCGCTCTCTACCCACTGTCGGGTATAGGCCTCTCTCAAATCTTTCCATTTATCTCTATGTTGTGCTTGTTGATACCAGTTAAGCCCTCCGAATCTCTTCAGATCGTCGCTCCATCTCTGTTGGGGTCTTCCTATGCTTCGTTTTTCACCCCATGATGTCCACCTAGTGATCTTGCCACTCCACTTATACGTCGCTCTCGCTACATGGCCGGCCCAGCTCCATTTCAGGTGGTGATATCATCCATCTTTGTTTGTTGTCTAATCCATTTATAAGTTTTCTTGTCCTTCAAAGTAACACTCAACATCTTCCTTTTCATTGCTCGTTGGTGAACTTGTAGTTTTTCTGTTGTTCTTTTAGTTAAAACCCATGTCTCGGCTCCATACGTTGTAGCTGGTAAGATACATTGATTATATATTTGGGTTTTTGATCTTTGAGGAATGTTCATATTCAGTACATATTTCAATTTTCCATATGCTGCCCATCCCATACGTATCCTTCTTTCTATTTCAAGCTGCTGGTTTTCCTTTCCCATCGTTTTTATTTGGCCCAGATAGATGTATGTGTTTACTTTTTCTATTGTTCAATGTCTAATCACTATATTTTCATCATTGGTGTCTTCGTTATTCATGTACTTTGTCTTAGAGAAATTTATGTCAAGTCCTACTTTTCTTGCTTGGTGGTGCAGATCTGTGATCATCTGGATCATTTTATTCTTATTGTTTGCTATAATTACAATGTCATCTGCGAATCTCAGATTGTTTAGCCGATCGCCAGCTATCAGAAGGCCATTTTCGTCCCAATTCAGTTCTTTGATCATTGTAAATAACTTAGGCGATATTACATTGCCCTGTCTTACTCCCCTGTTCGCTGGGACCTTGTTTGTCAGTTCTTGGTTTACCATAACTTTGAGTGTTGCTCATTCATATATTCTGGCTATCAGTTCGCTGTATCTGTGGTCTATATGAGCATTTCTAAGAGCTCTTATAAGCGCCCATTTTTCCACTGTGTCGAAAACCTTGCGAAAATCTACAAATGTGAGCCACATTGGTATATTATATTCGGTGGTCTTTTCGATTAGTATTCTCAATGTGTGCAAGTGCTCAATCGTACTGAATCCTGATTTGAATCCAGCCTGTTCTATCGGTTGGTATAATTCCATTTTGTGTTCCAGTCTGTTTGTTATGATTCGTGAGAACAGCTTGTAAACTTGGGAAAGTAAACTAATTGGCCGGTAGTTTTCTAGGTTTTCGGGGTCACCTTTTTTGTATATTAAGATGACTATGGCGTTTTCCCAGTCTTCTGGTATATTTCCATATTTGAGGCATTCATTAAAAAGATCTTTTAATTCATTCATTAAGGCTTCACCTCCCCATTTTAGCATTTCAGGTATAATATCATCCTTTCCAGCGGCTCTTCCACTTTTCATCTGTTGTAAGACTTTTCTAACTTCATCCATTTCTATGTCAAAAATTTCTTCTGAGTTGACATTAATTACTCTTTTGTCTGTTGATGAATTGTCCTTTTCAACTGCGACATTTTGGACTTTTGGACCGTAGAGGTCTTAAGAGAAAGTTGTAATTCTGTTGTGGATATTTTTCTTGTCATTGATTATGTTTCCTTCTTGGTCCTTCAATTCAAACAATATCGTTCAAAAACTTTAGACTTCATTCCCTCATTAGATAATATCTATGTATCAAGTTTAAAATTAATATCTCATTTCATTCGAGAGTTATCGTGCCATAGACTAACAGACCGACGGAAATGAAGTCACTCAGTAGGGTTCCTAGATCACGAAAAACATAGTCATGTTTTTCGTGATCTAGGAACCTTAAAACGTAAAAAAGCACAAATTTCGAAGTGTAATTTTTTTACGAATGTATTTATGTTTGTGCCCTTATGTATTGTCGAATGAAACTTGTTTAATCTTTTCTTATCTACCCCTCTTTAACAATCTTCCCCTCTTTAACGAAGCTATACAGATCGATCATTTTATCTAATCTAAACTGAACTACGGGGATTTTATTTATGACGCAGCTAGTCATACAAAGAAAAGATCTCTTGAAACGATCCAAAATCAAGCATTACGGCTATCGACGGGAGCATATCGAACATCTCCAATTCCAAGTCTACGATATATAGCATCCACACCTCCCCTTTCCTTACAAAGACAAAAATCTCTAATGAGATGTTACTCTACCTCATTATTTAAACCCCACCTAAAACAAGCTCTAAAATTACATCAATTATACTCAAAATCATTCAAACCAGAATTAAAAGCTTTCTATCTACACATGAACTCACCTTTACCTCATCTGACTCATCAAAATTTCCTTTATTCCCTCCTTGGACCGCTCCAGTTCCCAACATAGATATCTGCTTGACAAAATATAACAAAGAATCATTTTCTTCTTCTCAAATAAAATCATCATTTCTTCAACGAATCCACGACAAATATCAAAACTACCTTCATTACTACACTGATGGATCAAAATCAAACTTAGGAGAAGGTGTTGCTATAGTGGCACCAAAAAATACTCATAAATACAAACTAAATAACATTTCTACAATCTACACAGCCGAATTATTAGCTATCAGAGAAGCCATCAAAATCGCATTAAAAACAAATAAAAATAGCAAGATTCTCATTATAACTTACTCACTTAGCTCTCTGAAATCCACCTATTCCTCGAAAACATCCATCCCGTTAGTGTTAGACATAATTAACCTCCTACATATAAGTGATATCCGGAAGAATAACATAGCATTGCTATGGACTCCTAATGGCTAGGAGGGGAAATGATTTGGCGAATATGGACGCCAAATTGGCCATAACCTCCCGAACTAACCTAAACACAATATTATCACCAACGGACCTAATAAATTTCTTCAAAGACCTTCAAAAATATTTTCCAACTCTCATGGGATTTACAAGAGGAAAACAAATTATGGGAAACAAAGCCTTTAGTATATCCTCCTTTTCATCTTACAGATTTAACACGTAAAGAAAATGGCTTATGGAGAAGAATATCCGTAGGACATACAAACCTAACCCATTCATATCTACCAAAAGGAGACCCCCCCTTTATGCCAACACTGTAATACACCTCTTACGATAAAACACATCCTTTATCATGATTATTTCCCCCAAAGAGATAATAATAATTTATTTACCCTTACACCAAATACTTGCACCAAATACAAACAATATAAAACATCTATTTGATTTCTCAAAAGAGTCCGGTCTTTATTCTAAAATATAACCGCAATAAGAACTGGCGCTAAATGATCCTAGTTATCGATGCGCTTCACCAAAACATACATACATACATTTTCTTATCTACAGGATATTTTTCGTCGAGAAGTCTCTCACTGAGGATGATCGTTTGTTTACCAACCAATCCATTATTTAACAAACTATTTCTATTTAGATGCCGTAATTAGAAAGGGACGGTTAGATCTATTAATAATTCGCTCGTACATCAATAGTATATTTTTTCATTCTATTTAAAAACAATTACATTGCGAAATAGTTTTTCTTTTTAGAAACGAGTTATAAACCAACTAGACGTTAAAACTTTGACGCTTTGATGACCACTTAAGTATCTAATTTTTAAAATAAAGGTTGTTTTTTTGTTATCATTAAACAATTTTTTAAAGATTAACATTCCGTTCACTTCATAGAAGACAATGAGCCTAAACTGCTTAATTATAGAGCGTCTAAAAACACCGTAGAACAGGTCTACACATTTAAATATTTAGGAGCCAATATAAATGACAAGTGGGACCCAAAATTCCCGAATTGAACAGGCCCGAGTAACATACATGAATATGAATAAAGACTGACCCCAAAAACCCCTCGAATTCTGATACAAATTATATGCTAAATGATTGTTGAGAATGAAGACTTACTCATGACAAAGTTTTGAGTTGAGTTTACTTTTGGTTTTAGTGCAGTAAAAAAAGGTCAAAATAATGATGAGCTAGTTTAGATACAGCAACATTATTATTTTATCCTCTCTGGGGTATCACCAGGAGTATTGTCCTGAGTTTTGGAACTCGAAAAACTTGTGCTCTTTTGTTTATAAACAATTTAAGTTTTCAAAACGAGTTTTATGAAATTAAAATGTGTATAACTCCGGTTATATCAGCCGGATCGAGACAAACAAAAAACTAAACTCTTCGCAATGAAATTTCCAATAAATCCTCGTGGGTTTTATATCGCTCAAATGTGTACATATCCTACAAAATTGAAAAAAAAAAAACAGGCAAAAAAGTGTTTTTTTTTTTTTTATTTTATTGTACAGGTCGACTAAGTGAACCGATCGGCTTAAAACTTTCAGAAAATATTCCTTTTGTTATAGAAAAAATATCCTGAAATTTTGGTGCAAAAATATTAAACCCAATGGACACAATTCAATTTGTTATTTAAAATTTGAATTGCCGCCATTTTATACCATTTAGTCCATTATGGATCTTTTTTTTTCAAAATTTAGGTCTCAATGTCAGCTTTCCGAAACCATTAAAAAAAAATTTTTTTTTGGAGTCATTTTACCCGTTTTTAGTGTTCCGTATGGAACACTTATAAGATCACTTCGGTGTCTGTCTGTCTGTCTGTCTGTCTGTCTGTCTGTCTGTCTGTCTGTCTGTCGCACCCGATTTTCTCCGAAACTATTTGACATAGAAAGGTGAAATTTGGTAACAATATAGGAATTGATGGCCTCATCAGAGCCATGTAGTTTTAAGAATTAAATTTTGACTTAAGGGGGTTAGTTTTGGGGGGTGAAGTCGGAAGTGAAAAAAAAATTTTTTTACTAGGTCATCGAGTGTGGTGTCAAATGAAAGCTTGTAAAAATACAAGTAAAAAATTATATATATAATATTATACTTGCGCGCACTTTTCTTTGTATTATTTTTAAAAATTCGCGAAAAAATCGCTGTCCCGGGCCTTATCTCGAAAAGTACTTATCAAAAATTTCGAAAAAATTCTGGAATATTCTCCACGGGGTGTAGATTGAACGAAATTATCACGAGTGCATTATCTTTAATAATTTATATGGTATATAAAAAAAAACAAAAATTTCAAGGTCATCCGATTTCAATAAAGATTGGAAACAAACTTTGTTTGAAAACTCATTTGGGGTGTGTTTTGTGAAGTTATTGATCATTTTATACCACCGTAACATAAATTTTGACTTAAGGGGTTCGTTTTGAGGGGTGAAATCGGAAGTGAAAAAAAATTTTTTTTACTAGGTCATCGAGTGTGGTGTCAAATGAGAGCTTGTGAAAACACGAGTAAAAAATATATATATAATGTAATAATTGCGCACACTTTTCTTCGTATTACTTTTAAAAAATCGCTGACCCCTACCTTATCTCGAAAAGTACTGATCAAAAAATTTTGAAAAAATTCTGGAATATTCTCCACGGGGTATAGATTGAACGAAAATTATCACGAGTGCATTACCTTTAATAATTTATTTGGTATATATAAAAAAAATCAAGGTCACCAGTTTTCAGTAAAGATTGGAAACAAAACTTTGTTGAAAACCCATTTGGGTGTGTGTTTTGTGAAGTCATTGATCATTTTATACCATCTTAACAAAAATTTTTATTTTAAAAACAATCAACGTACGGAACACTAATTGTGCAAGTTCAACTTGCACTTGACCGGTTTTTTTTTTCTTATTTTGTTTATTAATCAAATAACAACAATTGACATCTTAAAAAAAAAATTGTCAACGAAAATGAAATTTAAAAAGTAAAATAAAGGTCTCGCGATTTTCTACCAGAAGTGATTAAAAATCTTCAATTTTTTTTTCGAAATGATCGAAAAAAAAGCATTTGTTTTTATTTGATTAATAACAAATGTAAAAAAAAACGGTTAAAATGACTCCACAAGAATTTTTTTTAATGGGGTCGGAAAGCTGGCGTAAAGACTTAAATTTTGAAAAAAAAGAAGATCCATTTTGGACTAAATGGCATAAAATGGCGGGCAATTCAAATTTTAAATAACAAATTTAATTATGCCCACTGGGTTCAATATTTTTGAACCAAAATTTCAGGGTATTTTTGGTATAACAAAACGCATCTGAAAGTTTCAAGCCGATCGATTCACTTATCGGTTTTTTCAATTTTTTAGGTTGGAAATTTCATTACGAAGAGTTTGGTTTGTTTCCTGTCTCGATCCATCATATAAAGGGTGTGTTTTTTATAGAAGGTATAGAACTTTGAAATGGAATAAAACAAATTTTTAAATTGACATGAAATTTACTTTATTCGAAAGATAATCTTCTGGCATTATAATTTAAATATGACTTCTGGCATATGACCGCCACGGCTGGCTCGGACGTAGTCTAAATCTGGGGGTTCAATTTTCGATGACTTTTTCCAACATTTGTGGCCGTATATCGGCAATAACGCGGCGAATGTTGTCCTCCAAGTGCTCAATCGTTTTGGGCTTATCGGCGTAGATTAGAGACTTCACATATCTCCACAGAAAATAGTCTAGCGGCGTTAAATCGCACGATCTTGGAGGCCAATACACGGGTCCGAAACGTGAAACTATGCGGTTACCAAACGTTTCCTTCAATAAATCAATTGTGGCACGAGCTGTATAAACACGTTGCGCCATCTTGTTGAAACCACAGCTCCTGCACATCATGGTTGTTCAATTGATGAACGAAAAAAGTCAGTAATTACGGCTCTATAGCGGTCACCATTGACTGTAACGTTCTGACCAGCATCGTTTTTAAAGAAGTACGGACCAATGATTCCACCAGCCCATAAAGCACATCAAACAGTCAGTTTTTCTGGATGTAACGTTGTCTCAACATACACTTGGGGATTATCATCACTCCAAATACGGCAGTCTTGTTTATTGACGTATCCATTCAAACAAAAGTGAGCTTCATCGCTAAACAAAATTCGCTTATGAAAATCGGGATCAACGGCAATCTTGTTTTGGGCCCATTCGCCGAATCTACGCCTTGCTAGGTGATCGTGTGGCTTTAATTGTTGCACGAGTTGGATTTTGTAAGCACGCAAAACCAAGATCTTTCCGCCAAAAATCTTCCATAAGTGGATGGACACATATCCAATTCCTGTGCACGATGGCGGATAGACTGATTCGGGTCTTCCTCTACGCTACGCCCTACAGCAGCAATGACTTCTTCTGTACGCACTGTACGACCTCTCTGTGGATGCGTATTATCATTTAGAGTAAACGTGGTGCGAAAACGTTCCATAGTTAATCGAATTAATTGCTCTGATGGACGTTTATGTTGACCGTAAAATGGACGTAGTGCGCGATACGTATTTCGAACAGAACCATGATTTTCAAAATAAATTTGCACAATTTGGAAGCACTGTTCAGGCGTCAGTCTATTCATGTTGAAATGCCAAACCAAACTAAACATAAATCACTTGACAGCTGACAAAATGGCCGCCAGTTAAAAAAGTGTCCAAAACTCAGGACAATACTCCTGGTGATACCTCAGAGAGAATAAAATCATAATATTGCTGTATCTAAACTGTGCAATTTCAAATGCACTATTTTTTTTGAGGTATGAGGGATTGAAGTTATAATACGCGGGTGATATAAGCATGTTAAAAAGTATAGAACCTCCCCGCTAACATCGTAATTACATTTTTTAGAAAAAATCATCCATGATGATGATCTTGACCTTAACCTTGGCCTTGACTTTCAAGGCCATTTGAGGTCAACTTTATAATTTCAAATGGGAACTCCTACTTTCGACCCCAGAAATTGGTAGAGCGGAAAATTCTACGATTGTGTAAGACCGTGTCCTCAAGGTCGAGGTCAGATTTCAAGGTCAAATGTCTGTTTTACGGAGGATTTATATCTTTGGCCCTCGTAATGGTTAAATTAGGAAACTTTACAATCTGATACAGGGTTGGGGGTGCAACGTGTGATCACATAGAGCTGTACAGCTAGATTTTTACCCCATTATATATCAGTACTTCCAAAAACACCCCAATACGAACTTGCAAAACAAGCGAGCACCCATTTCGTCCCCAGTTTCGCCGGATAGAAAATACGGCTTGATTTTGGCATCGCTATGTGTACACCATTTGTGTAATATACATCCAAATAGGCTTAAGGGCAAAAATGCTAACTTCTATCCATTTTACTTCAAAAAACAAATATATACGCAACATGAAACTTTATCATGAGAATGTCATCACCATCAACAATCATTTAGCATATAATTTGTATCAAAATTCAAGATTACCAAAACGGGCGAATTTTGGGATTACTCTTTCTCCATGTATGGATGTGAGTGTTGAGCCCTTGACCCTGGCTCAAAGAAACGGTACAAACTTAATTTTCTGACCGCCATTTTGCAAGAAATTTCAGCATTTTTTTTTTTAAATCTTTGTACTTGATTTTCTCTGTCGATCTGTCTGAGCGGATTTTTGATTATTTACCATGATTTTGACTAATTTATCAATATATATTGCTTTGTTGTCCACAAAACACCTTTTAGGGAATAAAATGAGCCTCAGTCAAGCAATTTTCAAGAAATCTTAATAATTTTTTTTTATAATCTTCATTTTTGATTTCTCTATCGATCTCTCTGGGTGGATTTTTGATTATTTACCATGATTTTTATTATTTTTTCAATATATATTGCTTTTATTCCAAAAAATACCTTTTTAAGCAATAGAATGAGCCTCAGTTGCGCAATTTTCATGGAATAATTAATAGTAAGGTCCGTCAAGCTCTTACAGGTACAATTTCTTCCCCAGGGTACTCTATATGCAATGCTCTCCCGAAAGAAATGAACAAATTAGAAATTACTGAGGTGATGGAGATGAATAGAAAGGCGTACAAGTATGGTCTTTCAACTCTCCATACATCGATAAGGAATATGAAGGGGGTTCTACATGTAGCCTATAAAATACTTTTAGGAAAGTAAAATGAAAATATTTTGTTGAAGAAGCCAATTCGTGACATTCAGAATAGATTCAGAAAGAATTGGGTATACTGGTTGAGTGTGTCAAGCAAGCGGCAGGTAATACGAATAAGAGACTTTATATTATTCCGCAGCTAATAGCATCGAAAAATGGCATTTGACGTCAATAAATTCAAAAACTTCTACACTGAAACAGCCAAGAAACATATAGAGACGTACCCGTGGTACCCAATGCTTTCTTCGTGTCATGCGTCACAGAACACACGGGATACTTTGCGACTCTATCTCTACGTGTTGTATCCTGGGTAATGCAAAAAAACTCTGCAAATTTGAGAGGCCTATCGTACTTTGTAGCCTTAGAATCTCGTAAAAGATTTCGTGACTGACACCCATTTTATTGCCTAAAAAGGTGTTTTTTTTTTGGAAAAAAAAAGCAATATATATTGATAGATTAATAAAAATCATGGTAAATAATCAAAAATCCACTCGCTACAGAAATCAAGAACGAAGATATTAAAAAAGAAATACTGAGATTCTTTGAAAATTGCGGCCAGAAAATTAATTTGGGTAAAAAATTATGTATTGTCGCCCTAGTGCGACGTCGCAAGACAGAAAGTTGGCTATCCATATAACGAAAACATTTAATCCATAAACTTTACTTTCCGCAAAGTTGTAATACGATATACAGGTTGCTATGAAAAAAGTTTAACCGATAAATCTTTTTATCAAAAGTAACTGAGGAAAAGTAATGATAAGTGGCGCTTGACTTTATTTATTAAGAAAATCCTGAATATATATATATATATATATATATATATATATATATATATATATATATATATATATATATATGTTATATACCAGGTGTACAAGTATGAAATGCGGATTTCAGAGAACAGATGGTGCACCAATGCAGTTTGTGCTATAAAGATTTGACACTGTGCCATTTTGTTGTGTCATCAACAAGTGTCAGACGTATACGAGTGGTAAATTGGAAAAGTGTGTGCATAGTGTTGTGTTGTTGTGTCCAATATGTCGAAATTTATACTGAACAAAGATTTTTTTGTTTTCATTTGAAGAAAAACTGCTGTTGAATCATACCGATTACTTCGAGAAGCTTATGGTGAACATGCTCCAACGCAAGATACGTGTGAACGATGGTTTCGGCGTTTCAAAAGTGGTGACATCGATGTTGCAGACAAGAAGCGTGGAAAACCTCCAAAAAATACGAAGATGTGGAATTGCACGCATTGTTGGATGAAGATGATTGGCAAAAACACATAAACAACTCGCCGAGCAATTGGGCGTTAGTCAACAAGCTGTTTCCAATCGACTACGAGAGATGGGGAAGATTCAGAAGCCGGTAGATGGGTACCACATGAGTTGAACGACAGGCAAATGGAAAAGCGCAAAAACACGTGTGACATTTTGCTCGCTCGGTACAAAAGGAGTCGTTTTTGCATCGTATAGTTACAGGGGATGAAAAGTGGATTTATTTCGAGAATCCCAAGAGCAAAAAATCATGGGTAGACCCAGGCGCACCATCCACATTGACCGCAAGACCGAATCGCTTTGGCAGAAAGACGATGCTCTGTGTTTGGTGGGACCAGAGGGGCGTGGTCTATTATGAGCTGTTTAAAACCTGAGGAAACGGTTAATACTAAATGTTACCAACAACAATTGACCGATTTGAACCGTAAGCTGCTTGAAAAAAGGCCAGAATACCAAAAGAGGCAACACAAAGTCATTTTTCTTCATGACAATGCTCTATCACATACGGCAAAACCAGTTCGCGACACGTTGAAAGCACTCAGCTGGGGAAGTTCTACCCCATGCGGCTTACTCACCAAACTTGGCTCCTTCCAATTACCACTTGTTTGCATCGATGGTCACGCACTTGCTGAGCAGCAGTTTGGTTCGTACGAAGATGTGAAAAAATGGCTCGATGAATGGTTCGCAGCAAAAGAGGAAGATTTTTACTGGCGTAGTATTCACAAATTGCCCGAAAGATGGCAAAAATGTATAACAAGCGATGGAGCATACTTTGAATAAAGCATTTTCTATCATTCTTCCGAATTTAACATGTTTTTTTAGAAAAAAAATCCGCATTTCATACTTATACACCTGGTATATATATATATATATATATATATATATATATATATATATATATATATATATATATATATATATATATATATATACTTAAGAAGAGTTGTGTATATTTCATCGACTTTGCTGTTACTTAAGGCGTTAAGGACTGCCCATATCTCTACCAAATCAAATGTTTTTTCGTTTTGTTATCCACAAGGTGACCTTATATTCATTTGTTTTTTCCACTAGTAATCTAATTGTTTGAGGATGGTCCAAAGTGCTGTATACCCGTCTAAATCTCGCTTGTTCACGTGGTTGATATTTGTCTAATTTGTTTAAATTTACCAATTGTTAAATGTTATAAATTTTAAGCCACGAAATGTCGAAAATTTCTGAAAATCAAACGAAGTTTTTGCAGGTATCAATTCTACCATACGTTATTTATTTATACTTTTGGTAAAACATTAAGTTATTGAGTCAGAAAATACACAGAATTTTTTAATACATGATTCCTTTCGAGATATGGCTGGTTTACACATCGACTTTTAATTTTATATATATATATATATATATATATATATATATATATATATATATATATATATATATATATATATATATATAAAATTAAAGATACAAACAAAAGTGCGATGCGTACGCGGGACAATATTATTTACATTACATATATTTTTGAACTTTCATTTCATACATTCCACATGATGACCTGGTAAAATTTTTTTTTTCAGTTTCGATTTTACCTCCCAAAACTAACCCCTTAAGTTAAAATTTAACTTTCAAAATTATACGGCTCTGATGAGGCCATCAATTCCTATGTTAGTGCCAAATTTCAACTTTCTATGTCAAATAGATTTGGAAAAAAATCGGGTGTAACAAACAGATGGACAGACAGCACGGATGGACGGACAGACGAACAGACACCGAAATGATCTTATAAGTATTCCGTACGGAATACTAAAACAAGATTCCCAAACAAATACTTATTGAACTTATTTCGCGATGAAACAAATGATAAAAATATCGACCCAAAAAATATCCAAAAGAACTTTCAGAGGCTATTTTTAAATAATTGGGACACGGATATTTAAAAAATAAATAAAACCGAAAATGTAAGCAACAAGATTTATTTATGACATACGTCCATATTTTCTCCGGACGACAGACAGTCAATGAAAATAACCTTAATAAAAATGTTTATGAGATATAAAGTCTGAAAGTTATTTTTGTCATAAAATATCTTCAATTTTATTTAAAGGTCTATAAAGTGCAAATTGAACACTTTTATTAATTTTTATGAAGTATTATTTTATTCGTTATGTTACATTACTTACTGCAAAACCGTCGTTTTCGCCACATAAGGAAATACATGAAAATATACCCGATAATATACAAATATAAATGGGTGAGTTTAAGATACTCATCTAGCTATTATTGTAACCGACCGTTACTTTACTGGCTTGTAAATCGAGCAAAGGTAGCATGTGATAAAACTTCTAACTTTTAATTAAATAAATTTTATAATACTTATTAGCTTGGTATGAATATAATAATATCAATGCTCGTAATAACAATATTTAATACTTGATGTTATTTTTAATAATGATGCGTTTTATGTCTTTTGTTAATTAACTAATGTCTTTTCTAGCTGACTGCCTATTGTTTTATACGTTTACTCTCTAAAATTTACGACAGGCGTACTTTTATGTTTAGCTAACAAATATTTACCTATCATCCTAATGATTACAGAGTTTGGCGACTCCTCGGCGCCATCAAGAATTTTACAGAGAAAATAATTAATTGTAGAAAGTAGTTAGTTTTACTGAGTTATTAGTAAATATACACAGTATATCTTTTATTGACAATTGGTTGTTGTTAAACTATGGCTTTGTATTAAACTCATAGGCGTAGCTAAAGGGAAAACAATACGAGGCTGGTTTGAAAAGTCCGTGCAAAAATAAAAATTACTTATCTGTTTGGGGTAAACCTTTTTTATTTTTCGACATAGTCTCCTTTTAGGCTTATACACTTCGTCCAACGATATTCTAGTTTTTTGATCCCTTCCGAATAATAGGATTTGTCCAAGTCTGCAAAATCTCCATTAGTGTCTGCAATCACCTCCTCGTTTGAATAAAATCTTGTCCCGCCAGCCATTTCTTCAAATTGGGGAACAAATAGTAGTCCGAGGGAGCCAAGTCTGGAGAATAGGGGGGATGTGAAACGAGTTGGAATCCTATTTCCATTAATTTTGCGACCACAACTACTGAGGTGTGTGCTGGTGCGTTGTCGTGATGGAAAAGGACTTTCTTGTGGGCCAATCGCGGGCGTTTTTCTTGCAGCTCGGTTTTCAAACGGTACAATAACGATGAATAATATTCACCTGTAATAGTTTTACTTTTTTTCCAGATAGTCGATGAGGATTATCCCTTGCGAATCCCAAAAGACAGTCGCCATAATCTTTCCGGCCGAAGGAACGGTCTTCGCCTTTTTTGGTGCAGATTCCCCCTTGGTAACCCATTGTTTAGATTGTTGTTTGGTCTCAGGAGTATAGTAATGTATCCATGTTTCATCCACAGTGACGAAACGATGCTTAAAGTCCTCCGGATTCTTCTGGAACAGCTGCAAACCATCCTTGCAACACTTCACACGATTCCGTTTTTGGTCAAGCGTGAGCAATCGCGGCACCCATCTTGCGGATAGCTTTCTCATGTCCAAATGTTTATGCAAAATATTATGTACCCGTTCAGTCGAGATGCCCACAGCACTAGCAATCTCACGCACCTTAACTCTTCTGTCATCCATCACCATATCATGGATTTGATCAATGATTTCTGGAGTCGTAACCTCCACAGGCCGTCCAGAACGTTCAGCGTCACTTGTGCCCATATGGCCACTCCGAAAATTTTGAAACCACTTATAAACTGTTCTAATCGAAGGTGCAGAGTCACCATAATATTTATCAAGCTTCTCTTTAGTCTCCTGAGGCGTTTTGCCTTTCATAAAGTAATGTTTAATCACCACACGAAATTCTTTTTCGTCCATTTCTTGAAAATCACTCGACTTCCTTGATTCACACGAATGCCAAACACAAAGAAATAGACCAATATGGCTGAAACTTGGTGTGCGTTCATTCAAGAGATGCTCCTAACTAAACATGACCTCGATACGCGCCGGTGGTGCCATCTCTCGGACTTTGCACGGACTTTTCAAACCAGCCTCGTATAGTAATAAAATAATAAAAAATAGTTGGTTTACAATGCTATGAAGGAAAACTCGCAGAGCATAAAAAGAATATATTTTTTTCCAATGCTAACATGGGGTGAAAAGTCTCGAGACTTTCAGAGACCTGGCAGCACAAACAAGAAAACTATATGATTTTCAATTAGTGTCAACTTTTAAAAGACACTACTTTTGATTTTTGCAAAACGACGGAACAAAAAGCATTTCGTATTTAGATTAAGCATTGCTTTTTGATGAGAAGAAAAACAGCCATAACCCAAGAATGGTTTGGGAAGTATTATGGCACATCTACTCTATCGAAAGCAGCTATATGCCGACTCTTTAGTGAACTTAAATGCTGTTTAGGTACGAAAATTTAAACAACTATTTAAGATCACCACTTATGTTTATTATATTACTGCTGACAATTGTTTCGACACACTGTGTCTTCTTTGGAGCAAGATGTAAATTAAGTAAAAAGTATGTTACAGAATATATAATTTACCTAGTTACAAGTACTAAATTGATTAACAATATTTGTCTTTATACCTAAAACAAGTTCAATAAAGGAGACCCACCCCCATCTAATTGATCGTTGAGTAATAAACCTGAGAATTTTTTCTGGTTAATTTTTACCTGTTCTAAACAATTCAGTAATTTCGTTTCATTATGTAAAATTCTGAAATCTTCATTGGAAGTATGATTTTTAACTGTTAAATGTTTAACGTAGTGAGATATGTTACTTTTCAGTCTATAACTTTGTTTGTGTTCCTTTATTCCTTTATAAAAAAATCTGTTTGTTTGTCCTATATAGGTTTTATTGCAAGTGCCACAGCATAATTCGTAAACTCCTGCTTTATTTTTTTTTAGTGTTCCGTACGATGACTTCGGTGTATGTCTCTCTGTCTATCTACCTGTCTGTCTGTCTGCCACATTCGATTTTCTCTGAAACTATTTGTCATAAAAAAGACTAATGAGGGATAACACACAAAATATTAAGAGGTAATGCAACAAATTTGAAAAATCAACATTTTTTTTTTGGCTTAAATGATGCTTTTGGTACAAAGGATTTTATGAGGGTAAGAAGGTTTTAAGTGTGTATTTTATCAAGGGTGTGTAATTGTCTCGCAACACTCTCCACACTCTCCGAGAGTCTTTATGGTTCGCGCTGTACTTTTCTGAACATTTAAGAAATCTATTTATCTACAGAATTTAAGGTTATCTAGAATTATCAACAAAACATTATTTTAAAAGGAACAATTATATGGTGCAGACATCGCAGATTAGAGGTATCTAAAAAATCTATATAACTTTAAAACACGTTTTTCTCAAAACTACATGTTTTAAACTGACCGGAAACATAACTTCTTCAAATTATTATCGATTTATTTGAAATTTTAACAATTTTAACCGTACCTTCAAAATTACATTATCTAGCGAAGTACGTACGGATTTTAAAATTTGTTTTGAACTTCTTTTTATAAACTATTTTTAAGTGTTTTTTTTACGAAAAAATGAAACACTTTCTTCGAAGATCTAGAATCTATCAACATCAACATCTAGAATCATTCATAAAAAAATCAATAATTTTTAATTTTCCTATGCATTTCCCAAGAAATTCTTATGTACTCAAAAAACTTTGCACTTTGTTCTAGGTAAAAAATTGGAGGAGAAAGTTTTCCTGTCGCAAAGTACTATTTATAAGATGCATCTTCCTTTATCGAGTACTTGTACCGCCATTTTGTAAAAAAATTGTTTAAAAATTTGTAAATGTACTTTAAAGTATGTTTAATAATAGCATTTCGGTTAATTTTGGATTGCGTTCACTATATTTCAAAAAGACATTATCAAAATCAGGTTTTTTTCTTAGCTTCAGAGTGGCATTACCCCTTAATATGAATATTTAAAATGTGAACGAATAGGCAAAAGAATTTTTCAACGTAATGATCATGTCTCTGTCGCTTTGTTTGTATTGTATTGCGTATTGTTTTTAAATAGAGAAATTATAGAAAATCTTCATAGTTTTTCTTAGTTATCCTGAATTTAGGCCAAAACCAGACTTTAAAGGCCTAATTCTTATCTACGAGTAGATTGTCCATTGAAAAAATACTTAGTTCTTGTTGTATCAAGTTTTTTTCAATTGGTTTCGCACTTAGTGTTGTTATATTGAAAGCAAACGAACATCAAACATACATTTTACAAACATACAATATAAACCGCACCCCGTCCTTGTTTATTGTTAATAAAAACAATTTAAACAGAAACAACAATAGTAAAGATCTCCCTTGGATAACGAATAAAGGATTCTGTTTTCCCTTCAATTTTCGCACGCAAAAGGACCTCTGTCTACGCTCAAAATAGGAAAATAATCTTAAATACGTAGGTTAGATAATTTTTTCCTGTTTTATTAACATCACGAACTTAACACGACTATATATGATTTTTAATTTAAAGTTTGGGACATCACAACACTTTGCTGTTAGCGCCGGATTCGAACCGGCAACTTGCGAGTCAATTGGCAGACATTCAACTCACTGCGCTACCAAGGCCGGCAGATAATATTTTAAACGATATTCCATGCTATATTTTCAGATTGCTCATCTTACACGTTTTTTGATTTATTTCTTTTCGCTGTGATGATAAATAATACTATTGGACATTGTCATCTAATCACGTAACATAAATATTTTTTGTTACCTAATAACATCAATATCATTTATACAGTATACTTAAAGGGCTATATGTGATAATTTCAAAAAATCGATTTTTTTACGTATATCAATTTTTCTATATGTATAGAATAAGAGGTCGAAGTATTAAAGTCAGCCTATTTTTATTTTTGAAAATACAGCTGTCGCCAGGCACAGCTGCTCGGGGGCTATAAACTCGTTTTTCGTTGCGTAACGCGAACCGGAGCAGGTATTAAAATTCTAATGCCGTAACGTCATCATGTAAGTGAAAGTTAAACATCTAATACTTTAGTAAACTCAAAATAGTGACAAAGGTAGGTACGTAGCATAAGATCATTTTTTATGTGTTACACGTTAGTCATTCTTTAAACGCGTTTTTCTCAAAACTCCATTTTTGAAAATTTGCTGCCTCTGTAACTCAAAAACAATTTATTGTATCGATTTAATTTTTTTTTTGTATGTTAAGAACATGTTTTGTCGTACCATGGACAATGAATTTTTTGATTGGACCAAGAATGTCAATTTGGTATGCAAAAACGGACATTTTTTTAGCGAAAACTTTATACTTTTTTTCTAAATGCCGCCATTCTTATAATTTTCAATATTTTGTAAAATCTAAGATTGATGGTACTCCAGGCAATGTGGAGCCGCCAATCAAGGCAGCAGTGGAGCTACTTTTTTTTTTCACCTGTCCCGTTACTAGGACATAATAATAATAATAATAACATTAATATTACACTTTACATTATACATTTCAATATTTCTGCTACAAAAAGAAGAAAAAGGAGCTGAAAACAATTTAAAACTGTTCAAAGTTCAGCTCCATGTAAACTACATCATCTAGCATAACTGTTCATGAATTAAAGAAAATAATAAAACTAAACGAGATAGAGAGAGAGGGAGAGAAAGAGAAAGAAATGAGACAAAAATTAACCTAATTAACTAATTGGTTTAAAATACTTTTTATCCGCTTTCTAAATATCTCAGGTTTAAGGGTTTTTAAAGCAACAGGTACGGTATTATAAAGTTTATAAATATTGTAGGAAATGCTTCTTTTAAAAAGAGCCGTTCGGTGAGGTGGTGGAGATATAAGTCCACCAAATCTTAATTCAACCTATGAACGTCTGTTCTATAAATAATTTTATTTGTTGAAACATTACCAAAGAATGTAGTCTACGTCCATCCTGCATATTCAACCACTTAGCATCCTCTAATTTGTGCGACACGGACTGAAATTTTCTTATACCATGCACTTTTTCAATTCTATTTAAGTTTACTTTATGTAAACACGGTCCATACATAATATCACAATAATTAAAGTGACTTAAAACACGGGAATCTGCCAATTTTACCTTGAGAGATTCTTCCAAAAGATGTCGATGTGGGTAAAGCATTTTCAGTGACATATAGGCTCTTTGTATAATATGCCCTACGTGTTCTTTGAAACGCAAATCTGTATCTATTATAACACCTAAATTTTTTGAAGTATTTTTCCATTCCAAACGTTGACCAGCAATGTTTATACTGATATCACGCTGCAAACGGTCCTATGTTTACCAAAAATCATGACAGATGATTTATCACGGGTTAATTAGCAAACCATGGTGCTCCGCAAAATCCACCAAAGCACTTAAGTCATTATTTACCATTGCTTCAACATTCTCCAATCACTAGACAAAAAGGAGTACAACACTTGAGTGTCATCGGCATAGAGATATGACTTGACATGCTTCAAACAAGAAATAAAATTATTCGTATAAATTGTAAAAAGTAACGGTCCCAATATGGAACCCTGTGGCACGCCACACTTTACCAATTCCCTCGATGACTGTCCCATGGACGTTTCAACGTACTGGAGTCTGTTGCTCAAATAATTTCCAACAAACCCGATAGCACTATTCGAAAAACCAACAGAATTTAGAACAGCTAACAGTAAGTCATGGCATATCATATCAAACGCCTTGGAATAGTCCAAAAGCACCAATATCGACAATTTCCTAACGTTCAAGGCTCTAAATATGTCATCCGTCAGACCTAATAAAGTTGTTGTACAGCTATACCCCTTTCTGAAACCCAACTGATTCATGGGTAAAACAGAGTTATTTTCTAAGAAAAATCTTATTTGCTTAACATTATTTTTTCCAAAATTTTTGAAAGACAAGGTAGGATACTTATAGGACGTAGTTCATGAAAAGATTTAATATCATTATTTTTTGGTAAGGGTGTCACACGAGCTATTTTCCAAGTATCTGGAAATATCCCCTCCACATAAGTCCCGTAAATTTCAATATTTTGGTCGATAAAATTTGTGTGTAATTGTAAAGAATTAATACATAGATCTCCAATATTTTAAAACATGTGATGCAGTAATTTTCTTTAAAAAAATTCTAGAAAAATATCCTTATTTTTAAGTAGTTACACTGGTATGGCACCTTAACTAACATTACATAAATTTGCACAAATCGTACTAATTATTAAGTAATTTAGTCACATTACAATTAAAGCTATTCATTTGTAGAGACAATGTTCTAAAAGCAGAATATTTTGGAGAAACTGGGACGATTGCACTGGATATATCCCAGGCTTTCGACAGTGTTTGACATGACGGATTATTGGCTCAGGTAAGTTTCTATGCTATGACTTAGTTTATGGTTTTTGTGTTTCCGCAAAGAATGTTCTTTACGGGTGGCGATTAACAGTTTTTTCTTCAATACCTTTAGTCGCAATATCGGTGTGCCCCAATGCTCCATACTGTCTCCTACTTAAAATCTGCTGAAAATGACCAGGAATCTAATCTCTAGCTTTGTAGATGACAACACGGTTATTTCTTCATTTACGTTGAATGCTCGAGCATCGGCTACTCATGCAAATAATCGCAGACAGCAGGAAGTCGTTCGACTTATAAAGACCTGGAAGGAATTCTATCTAGGGATAACAAAGCCATTATTCAGACGTCACATTTAAATTGGGTAAAATCAAAATGAAATAATCTACGTCCTACCCGAGACTGACGATAAATGCTCATTAAAAGTCATAACTCTTAATTTTAGAAACAATTTGTGCGAGGTGATATTGTTAAGACAACATACAATGTAGGGAGAGAGCCAGCACCCTGAAGGTGAATTCCAGTAAATATACAAGGTGAAAGCGCTACCAATATTTTCTCACGTGACATTAGGGATTATTTAATTTTAAAAATCTTATATAACTGGGAAAGTCAATACTTCCATAGTTTTAGAGTAAATGCACTTTAAATTCATCACGTGCCATAGTTTATTTATATTCAAAAATCTTATCTAATTGGGATGGTCAATACTCAGTAGTTTTGGAGCAAATCCACTTTAAATTTTGCTCCTTTCTAGGCAACGTGGCAACACTGCATCCAACCGTTCTATAACTATTCACAAGAGGAATAAATAGTAAAGAAATTTGGTCCATTTGACTTCAACATTTTAAGAGGAGGGTTGTTGAGTTAAAAAATTTCTGCGCTCAAGGGGACCCCTCTTACATTTATGTTTAAAATGTGCACTTTCGCTGCTCACACATACTTAACATCGACGAAACTAATTTTTTGAGCTCCATTGAAAATGGTCCGTAATAAAAAATAATAAAATTAGTTTACTAAAATAAATAAAACGGCTATAAAATATTCACAAACACAAACTAAAACAATACTTTAAACCCTAAATACGGAATCAAAGAAAATAACTATTTTTTCTTCGAGCAAACTACGAATTATTTCCTGTCTCGTGGTACACATAGCAAAAATTGTTGCAATTTGAATTTTAAAAAACCTACCATATTTTATTGAATTTTAATCAATTTGCAGATTCCGTTAGAAAAGTAACGTTGCCAAATTTACAATCTGGCAACAGCGCTAGTCTAGTCTAAAAACTGGATATAAAATTTTATTATGTCGAAATATCTCGAAACTACTACTCACCACTCGGAAAAATCGCAACATGTAGGAGTACGTCTGTTCCAAAGTATCCCAACTTTTGCTCTTACTTACTTAACGGCGTAAAGTGGGACGAAGCACCACCGTGCCACTCAAATTACCCTACAGGGCTTAATTTTGAAGTAATCGGAAAGATTTTTTTCTTAATTATCCATTTTTTCATGACCAATCGATCTGTCGAGCTAGATTTTATTTTTTTTTTGTACAATTTTCCGGAATTTTCAGAAGAGGTATTAATTTTTATGAAAAAACGGCGTTTCTCGCAGGAAAATCACCCTATAGGTCGTAACATTTCACCTAATCGTAACATTTTTTTTTTGAATGTTCGTTTTTTTTATTACCGTTCGGTCGGGCTGGATTTTTGATTTTTTCTCCGTGTTTTTCAAAAATTTGAGAAAAAAATTGTATGTCCATAGAGGTATGGTTTTTCCGCATATAGCTATTCATAGATAGTTTTCCTTCCATATTCAGTACAGATTTTTCTCAAAAATCAATTCTTTTGATGGACAGTCAATCTACCGACCTCGGATTATCATTTTTGCCCCAAGATTTTCAAAAATTGCTGGCATCTTTGGCGTTACTCAGGATACACCACATGGAGGCAGTGTCTGCTAGTATCCCTTTGTGTGTGTGTGTCTGCCTGTCTGTGTGTATGTACTGTGCGTATGTGTGTGTGTATGCGTGTGCATGTGCGTGTGAAAGCGCGTGCGTGTGGACGTGGGCGTGGACGCGTGAGTGTGTGTGTGTGTGTGTGTGTGTGTGTGTGTGTGTATGTGTGCGTGTGAGTGAATGCGTGCATGTGAGTGAGTGTATGCGTGTGTGTGCATTGTCTACGATAACTCAAATACCTACAAAGAATACTGCTGTTTTTAGTTTTAGACTTTAAAAGAACGCATGTGAATTTTTCAAATTCAAATACAATATTCATTGTCAGGATGTCGAGGAATAATCAAGAATGAAGTTAAAAATACCAGCAAATTTATTGCAGACAGTTCCGATGCAGAAGAACTAACTGGTAAATCTAAATGATTTCATTATTATTGAGTCGAAAAAATAACTTGTAATTTAAAGGAATTGCCAGGTTATTAAATAAATGTACTTAAATTTATCAGAAAAATTTTTCCGCGTAACTGAGCAAATTCAAACAAGTTTTGAATAAATTTAGGTAAATTTTTAGGTAAATTTGGTAGGATATTTGCTAATTTTTGCTAATCGCTAATAATCTAAACAAAACTATCTCCATGTGGTGTATATCCTCGTTAACGCCAAAGATATTTGCAATTTTTGAAAAACCTGGGGCAAAAATGATAATCCGAGGTCGGTAGATTGATTGTTCATGAAAAGAATTGATTTTTGAGAAAAATTTGTTCTAAATACTAAAGGAAAACTATCTATGAATGAATTCCATGGATATACAAAATTTTCTCAAATTCTTAAAAATGATGGTGGATGAATCAAAAATTCGGACTCTACCAATCGATTGGCAACAAAAAAATGAACATTTATTTAAAAAAAATTTGTCATGATTAAATGAAATGATCTATAGAGTAACTTTTACTCGAAAAAAACGTCATTTTTCATAAAAATTAATACTCTTTCTGAAGATTCCGGAAGACTGTGGAAAAAAAAACCTAAAATCTAACTATACAGATCGATTGGTCATGAAGAAATGAATAATTAAAAAAAGAAGCATTTTCGATTACTTCAAAATTAAGACTTGTATGGTAATTTGAGTGGCATAGTGAGGCCTCGTCCCACCGTCCGGCGACCGTGTGAGAAAAAGTGTGATTTTACGCAATTCTTAGAAAAAATATCTACAACACATCTAACCGCAGAAAATTTTTATCTCCGTGAAACATCCCTCATTCAAATACCTAAAAACCTTTATTTAGTAATTTAATTACGTAAATTATTACCCTTTTAAGAGTATTATATGTCTTCTATTGCACTCTGTCCTCGTTGATTTCGACGATTCCCCCGGTAATGAATAAACAATACTTCTCAGTATCCCGGATAGCCTATTTAAAATTCCACTGACAAAGCGAGGTAATTCAAAACTTCTGGAAATTTCCAACAATCCATTTAAAGTTTCCAAGGTCTTATGGTTTGCAGTAAAAGGGGCCAGTTTTCATGGAATGGAAAAATTGAAAACATAATAATTTATGGAAAATAGTAAACAAAGTACGTTTTTGTTGTTTTGTTATTCAGGTTAGCCAGGTGACACCAGTTATTTGATAGACAAGTACACTGGCAAATAAATTTAATTTTTTTACCTCAATAATACAGGAGAAAAAGTCCATAACAGAAACTCCGGACAAATGATCTGTTATTGCGCCAGACTCTGTATATAAGGAATATAAGTAGTAACTACATTAAAGTGATAGAACAGCTCAACAGAAACAATAGGATACGTATAAAGACACAGCAAGAACTAACTGAAGAAGTACCAGTATCAGACATACAGACAAGGTGACAGAAAGAGCCCAATACTATTTAATTTAATAATGGACAAAATAATAAATAGTATGAATGAGGTTAATAGCGGATACAAAATGGGACGAAAAACTCTAAAAACATTGTGTTTTGATGATGATGCAATATTAACAGCAGAAAATGAAGATGGCTTGCAGCGACTAATACATCGTTTCCAAACCACAGCAGAAATTTACAACATGAAAATGTCAGTGGGAAAAATAGAATCAATGGCTACAGGTAAAGACCCCATTAGATGTAAATTAGCCGTTTACAACTATACAGTAGCACAGAACATGCACGGCACATACCTGGAAGTACAATTATAGAGCTCAAAAAATCCATATCAAGAAGTACTGAATCAGACAAATAAAGCATCGAGAATATCTGGTTGTGTGAGGGACTTAATATGAAGAAATGCCTATATGTCTACAGAAAGCAAAGTGCGTGTATAGAGAACAGTGATAAGACCACTTCTAACGTATGCAGCAGAAATAAGAGCACAAACATCTAAAACAAAAAGGCTCATGAGAGCTACAGAAATTAAAACACTGCGCACTATCAAATCTAAGACACCAGGTACGAGAAACTATACGTAGTTAATGTGGATGGACAACGATGGACCTGCAGCAAAATGTGGACGGATAAAAGTCCAAAAGAATATAGAATGTGTCACAGTCTAGAACAAATTAGTATTCTAGAATCTCAAATAACTGATAAAAATTCAACATATGGGCTGGAGTCGAAGATTCATTTACAGGTAACATTTATTTTTGTATTACTATTTTTAGTGTTCCGTACGGAACACTTATAAGATTACTTCACTGTCTGCTGTCTGTCTGTCTGTCACACCTGATTGCTTCCGACCTCTTTGAAACTAAAAATTTGATACTAATATAGGAACTGATAGCCTCCTCAAAGTTTTTTGAAAGTTAAATTTTGACTAAGGGCTTAGTTTTGGGGGTGAAATCGGAAGTAGAAAAAAAAATTACCAGGTCATCGCGTGGGGTGTCAAATGAAAGGTTGTAAAAAAATCATTTATAATAAAATAATTTGCGCACACTTTTCTTTGTATTATTTTTAAAAAATCGTGAAAAAATCGCTGTTTCCCCTTTTATCTCGAAAATTACTGATCGAAAAATTTTGAAAAAATTCTGGAATAATCTCCACAGGGTGTACATTGAACGAAAATTTACACGAATACTTTATCTTTAATAACACAGAACCACAAAAAAAAAATTGTCAATTTACTTTGAATACAAGAGCTCTAGATTATGTTTTTTTGGGTCGCTGATCACGAATTCGAGGTCCGTTTCAGTCTATCACATCTGAATTTTTCATAAAATAGCCATAAAATTGCTAAGAATGAGCTTAAAATGAGATTTTCATCATTTTAAAGGCTATGGTTCCGAAATGATCAAATTCGCCATATACGTGCCACTTTTGAGGTCTGCAGGTATTACTTTAATGTCCCAAGTCGGTTTTGACAGTGACCATATGTTCTGCAACTGTCAAGTGCCAAAATGCTTTGACGAAGAGATTCTATATTGCTAATGCAACCATGCTACCTGATGCTACTGGCGATTCTGATCAAGATGAGAATGCAATATATCGTTTAACAGCTGTCAAGTTTACTTTGGGACCTGTCAAATTTCCTTTGCCAACTGTGAAGTTTACTTTGACGGCCGTCAAATGTCGAATGAAATTGTCAAAACCATGCGAATATTCTATTCTATTGAAAAATCATGTTACCATAGTGGTTGAATTGGTTATAGTAAGGAGCCTGACATAATATGTTAACTGACAACAATCAAGTGCACTTCAACAGCTGTCAAATGATGAATAAAGCTTGCAAACCCGCGAGAATTGTCTAAATCGTTGACAAGAACACTATGCTTTATGCCTTTATCGGCTCTGTTCCAGTCCTGATATCGACGCAAGCTAGTTGGCAGCTGTGAGTGTAATTTGACAGCTGCCAAATGGCAGTCAACACTGTCATGATGGTAGGGTTACTCAATTTCTTTGAAATCTCTGTATACTATATAATCTTGGTGGCTTTGGTAATGGTCCTAACATACAAAATGTTATTTCACAGCTCTCAAGTGTACTTTGACACCTAACACTGCTGAACAGAACTGCCAAAGCCATGAGAATATTCTAATAGTTTAGATCTTTGAGAAAGATACTAGGCCTTATGCTTTCTTAAATTCTGTTTCAGTTCTGATATCCACGCAAGCTAATTGGCAGCTGCGAGTGTAATTTGATATCTGTCAAAGTAAACTTGACACCTGTTAAATGATATTATCTCATCTTGATCAGAATTGTCAATAGTATCAGATAGCATGGTAGCATTAGTAATATAGAATCTCTTCGTCAAGACATTTTGGCAACTGCCAGATGCAGAATATATGGTCGCTATCAAAACCTATTTGGGACATTGAAATATTATTTGCAGAGCCCAAAAATAGCGGGTATATGGCGAATTTGATCATTCTGGAATACTATACTTTAAAATGATGAAAATCTCATTTTGAGTTCATTTTTATCAATTTTATGGCTATTTTAGGCAAAATCCGGATGTGATGGACCAAAACGGACCTCGAATTCGTGATCAGTGACCCAAAAACATAACCTAGACCTATTGTAGTCGAAGTAAATTGACAAACATTTTTTTTGTGGTCCTGTGTAATTTATCTGGTATATAAAAAAAAAAAACATTTCAAGTTCATCAGTTTTCGGTAAAGATAGGAAAAAAACGCGTTTTCTTCGAAACTTGTACCTGATCGGTTTTTTTTTTTAATGGGAAAGAAATGTTAATTTTTCGGTGTAAAATCGAATATAATTATCGTTCTTCAAGATTATGTTTACGATCTGTACTGTATAAAGCGAAATAACATAATTATTAATTATATACATAACTGGCTAATAAAAATGATCTGAGGTAAAGTGTAGGAATTCGTTAGTAACAGTTTGAAGACCTATTTTTTTCTGGTTAATTGGTCTTAAATTGTGTTTGTTAATTTACGGATTAATTACTTTTTTATTTTTTCTCTCGACTGTTTTTAAGTAATTTTTTATCGAATATTTCTTTTTAAAAGCGTTAAATTCGACGACATTGCAGGCGAAACGGGGGGCTTATATGTATATATATATATATATATATATATATATATATATATATATATATATATATATATATATATACATATATATATATATATATATATATATATATATATATATATATATATATATATATATATATATATATATATATATATATATATATATATATATATATATATATATATATATATAATGGCGAACAAAAGTATGGAAACATCTAACGTCCCATCTCTAGCCTTAACATTTAAACGGTTTACAATTACAATATTTATTTATTAATCGTGTACATGCTAAGAAACATTTTTAAGACTAAAACAGTTATTGTTTATTAGAAATGTGCTTAGTTTTTAACGTAACAAAATTATGATAACATTTTTATTATAAAATAAAAAAAGTCGATTAAGATGTCGAAAATATTTAATATTTAGTGGGATATCCTTTTGCGTCAATCACTGCTTGACATC